>CAKNXH010061694.1:50725-103792 GCA_932178445.1 Andricus quercusramuli
ATCCAACTTTTTTTATTGATAATTATCGAGTCTGGCAGTATGTTATCACAAAGCTATCGGTCTGGCGATTGAATAATAATAAACTTGGGGCATCAATAATCGATACTAGAAGAAAATTGGCTCTTATACTATCACTGCAAATTTCCGATTTTTTCACCTGGCTCAGGTGTCCAAACGCCCCAGGCAGGGTCTCTGGCATTTACGGGTTTCGAAAGAAGGGTCATTTCCCAGACATATAAGCGAAAAACTAGGACTTATACTCTCACTTCACGAAAAACGTCACCAGCTCTTGGACTACAAGTGATAGATGTCACAAAGCAGTTTTCAATAATATCCACATAGAGTTTGGACTAGATAAAGGCAGAGCAGTGCATTTAACCAGAGGATTAGAGACCGCAGAGCTAGATAACGATTTCGAGAATGACATCGAGGCAATGGCTGAGGGCGAGTCATATAAACATCTGAGTATTCTCGAATCTAAGGGTATTCAGCATACAATAGTTAAGAAAAGCCTAACGACTGCCTTCACTGCAAGACTCAGATTGGTTCTGAAGAGTTCTCTCAACTCGACAAACAAGATCAAGGCTATCAACACCTATGCCATCCCTGTCCTCACGTACTCCTTTGGGCTCATCAAATGGTCGAACACCGACCTCGAACGATTAAACAGAATCATCCGCGTAGAAATGACGAAACACCGAATGCACCACAGTAATTCGGCGATTGAAACGGTAGTTCTACCACGACATAGAGGGGGTAGGGGCATTGTAGATGTCAGGAAACTGTGTGAGTCACAAGTTATACAGTTGCGAGACTATTTTAACAGCAAACGAGATGTTACGCTTTACAACATCATCTGTAAAGCGGATCTCGACTACACGCCCTTGAATTTGTCCTCAGGTGAGGCCTTGAATATCAGGGCAGAAACCATAGAGGAATTAGTAACGCAATGGAGACAGAAAGCCATCCACGGCGAACACTTCAAAACGTTAGATTAATATGAAGTGGATAGTGAGGCATCCAATATTTGGCTAAGAAAAGGCGTCCTGTATCCAGAAACGGAAGGATTCGTCATTGCGATTCAGGAGAGGGTTGTCAGAACCAGAAATTATTGCAAACACGTGTTACATCAAGACGTGGTTGACCGGTTCCCATTATGTGGAGATACCAACGAATCCATCGAGCACATTATTGATGGTTGTCGCGTAATGGCTCAGAGAGAATATACGCACAGACATAATGATGTGGCAAGCATTATACATCAACAACTTGCCCTAAACCTAGGACTCTTAACAGAATGGATGCCTTTCTATAGATACATTCCAATGCCCGTTTCAGAAAACGAAGATTACATCTTATATTGGGATCTTACTATCCAGACGGATCACTACATCCGAGCCAATCGACGCGACATCGCGATGTGAGAGGAAAAAGGTGGAAGTGTCTAAATCATCGACATTGCTTGTCCACTTAACCGAAATTTGCAGGCAACCTATGCAACCAAGATCCATAAGTATAGCGAGCTGAGGCATGAAATAAAGACAATATGTAGGAATGCGAAACATGCATCTATTCATCCTATTGTGATTTCGGCTACAGGCAATGTGCACGCAAGATGCACTGAACATCTTGAACAATTAGGGGCCAGTAAGGTACTGACAGCAGCTCAGAAGGCAGTTTTATTGAACACCTGTCGCATTGTGAGAAATTTTCTAGACCATCAAAAAGCAAGTGAGACCTGTGGAGTGGCAGATGGTAGCTCTGAGAAAGCATCCAGAGGCAACTGTTGTCACCTCCAACGATTGAGGCCGCAGAGTATGGATAACAGCGGTAAAATACGAACCCCAAACTACACTATGCTCCTAATTTTGTACCTACAACATCAGCGCAGAAGATTTCAGACATCGTATTACATATAATAACTTCTAACATCCTTATCTCATCAGTCACTTGAGTTAGTCCGTGGCTATGATGAAAAACCGGGTTCACCCGAGAATCAGAAAAAAAATAATAAAAAGAAGTTTCAACTCCCTATCCGTGCTTGGAATGCATTATATTATAAACTGCAAAATTTACCAAATTTACAATAGTCATTTGTGGTGCAAGTGCGCAAAATAGCAAAATGAGCTTCGCTCGTGCGCTAACCACCGACTCGTGCTTCGAGCCGCAGGCGAATGATGCAATCACACGAGTTAGCAATCACCTATACGTACGTGTATAACACGCTATTTTTTACAACGCCCGTTCGGAAAAGTTGTGTTAGGAGGAGTGAACGAAAAATACTAATGTTATATTACATAGAGGGGAGTTGAGCCCCCCCCCCCCACCCGTGTATTGCACCAAAACGAAAAAATTAGTCAAAATAGGCGCCGACCGAGCACCTACAAGGAAGGGTTTCGTAGCCTATTAAGACGTTAATTTAAGTCTTAACAAAATCTACAGAAAAAGATTTTTAAATTTTGTTAACAAATTTTTTTGATAAAAAAATTTCGAAAACATTTTTTTTTTCAAATTTGAAAAAAATTTGGTGAAAAAAGTTGTTGAGAAAAAAATTTTGTGAACACAAATTTTTGGAAAAAAATTTGTTGGAAAAATAAATTTTGAAAAAAAAACCATGAGGCTTTTAGCCCGGGGCTACGAAACCTTAATTGTTCGCACACAGTCTGCTCAAATAAGGTCCATTAGGCACAATTTAGAAGCATGAAAACGTCAACTTTTGAGGTGGGTGTTGCAAAAACAATCTTAGCATTTGGTGGAAATAATATACATTATAATTAATTTAGGTCATTCAAACTTTCAAATGTATAAATGATAAAATGTATTGTCTGAGGCAGGACTGACTCACATAGCCTTACTGATTATTCCAACAGTCAGTCCGGGATGAAACATTAAAATTCTAATGATTATTTTATTTAACAAAATTTATATTGCTTAAAATGTAATTGCAGAACAAAAATAATTATTATCGACCTCAATGCCAATTAAAAAATCTTCTTTACAATTATGATACTTGGGTCAAATAATAACGGCATCTTCCGAGAATAAAGCAAAGATGTCATCTAACTATAGTTTATGAAGTATGATGATTTAAAAACAAGATCTTATTGAATAGATAGTTTGTGCCAGCATAACTCCGTTACAATTCAAAGGCATTCAAGTAAATTCGAGAAGATCTAAGCGAATTCAAGAAAATGCAATGTAAGTTCCCGTGAATTTGAGAAAATTACAGAGTTTTTGGGTAAATTCAACAGAATTTAAGAACAATGTTTCGCCTTAAATAAGCATGAAACGTGAAATTGTCTACTTCGAAGAGAGGATGGTTTCTCTGTCATGTATTTTGCAAACGATCAACGTTGGAACACTAAATCCATGTGATTCCATTACCGTCCTTAAAATGAATCCAGCTTTAATTTAGTACGTAATATTTCCACTTTTCTTCATCAATATTGTAAATTCAAAACTTTTTCTATTTCATATCTAATACCGGCAAATGATAATAAGAATGGATTAATAATTTAGCTGTTAATAACGAACCGTAGAAGAAAATCCGGATATGCTACTCCCACTTTTGGACAAATCCCTAGAGTAAGAGGTTGAGGATGCAATATGACGACGTACATCTGCTGCATGCTGTTTGCTCAATTTTTGAGCAAATGCCCGTTGAACCGAAGACATAGTGTTCCACGGCTCGAGAAATACTGAAAAAAATTCGTAGCAATGTAAGGAATCAAATATAGCATCAATTATAATAACAAAAATGTGCGTGCTTCGTGTTTAATACCAGGCTATTTGCATGCAACAGAATTTGAATAAATTAAACGATATTCTAAATATGGGGTTCGTGATGCAAAACCAATAATACACAATATAACGATTGGTATGCGGTTGCTTATAATTAAATATATGAGGGTAATCAAAACTTAAATATATGTTTAGTGCTTATATACGAAGGTAATTGTACTTTTAGTGGAAATTATACCTGATTATACTGTATTAATTATACTGTAAAGCTATATTAAAAATATGTGCGACCCCAATCGCTAATTCTGCGATTCTGCGTTTCAATAGTCGCCATATTGGAACAACCATTTTGAATTTTGCAATTTTACCATCATAATCGTAATCAGAGACCACAAAAACCTTAAGATAACTTTCTATAACAATTATTTTTGTTGTGTTTCCCGATTGAATACAGGCGGCCTGTCAGGCACATTGCATCTATACTAGGAAATTTTAGGGTTGCGTCTAACGGAGGGTTAAGATATAAGTCTTCATTGCTATAAGACTTGAAGATTAATTTTTTTACTAAATTTCAGATGTTTTTGTGGTTGTTTTTTCAGCATATTCACGACAAGATTTTCATTTTTGTTTACACTGATAAGTTGTAGAAATCTTCTAAAATTTATATTTGCAATTAGTCTTAAGACTGTGACAAGACTTTTAGAGTTTAAGGATTTAGAGGGTTTAAATTCCTGTTTTATGTAAAACTGAAAATAATAGTTGTGTTAAACTGATAATTAATTGCATTTATATATTTAAGTATTTAAAAACCCGGTCCCCTAAATAATAAGACTTAAATATATTTTTAAAAAAAGGATTTCTTGAACATTTTATAGAACATGAATGGGTGCAAATAATCATTGCTCATTCGTGAAAACAATGTAATATACAGGTCAATTTCAACGATGTTTCGTCATGATACTGAATTACATTTGTAAAATACTATAAAGAATCTTTTATGTCTACAAAAGCACGCCAAAAATAAACTTCTATTACCACAAGGTAATAAATAGTTAGCGTGTCTCATCTCGCCCCAATACATGTCTCGTCTCGCCCAGAGCTGGGTTGAGATGGGACATGTGCACAGTTTAGAATTTTCATATCTTTAAGAAAATTACTATTTTTGAAACACTTTGTCTTTCATAAAACTGATACATGAAGGGTTCAAATAATATCAAGAACAACCTACATTATAAAAAACTACTATAAATTGCAAATATTCAACTGAAAATTATAACTATCCTGATCTCGCCCCGGTCTCCCCTACGTCGTAATCACGTCCAGACGATCTATTTTGGAATGAACCTTTTTCGATAATGTAAGGCTAATAATAGCATCATTTCGCCAGCCCGGCCACAAGTGTACCTAAAAATGAAAGCATTGGGCGTAAATATTCAACATTACATTCATACGAGAATGACCTTTCAATATTTACGACGCACGCTTTTATTTTTAGTAACATTATCATGAGAAGTTGCAGGCTCTGGAACCTACGATCATGGTTCATTAAAGCAACCAATCCTGACGCAACTAAAGCGTGTACGTCATCCACTCATGTTCCTTCTAACTTAGAAGGTGAGCAAGTTGGAGATAAAGTTTTCACCTCTGGATACTTTTTTAGAGCTACCAATCTTTGTAGAATGTTATTAGGATCAGTGTTGAAGGACCAGATGAAGTGATCCCAGAAGAACAGCCTTTTACATCCAGTTCCAGATGGATTGAGCCTGACGCTGGTAACCCGTAATCTTGTTCAGTTGGATAAGAAGACTGATGTCGAGAATCCAATCACGTAAATGATCTTATCCTCAAGATCTTGGAGGAAAATATCGGGCTATTTAGCACTGATACGTTGAGGGATGGAGAATGAGAAATTCTAGTAGATCTTACACTGATCATGCTCCACAACAGACTCCAGTTCCCCCTGGGCGTATGACAGGACGGGCAATAGATCAACATCATAGAAATGCCTGAGATGGTAATATAACACTTTTAGAGCTGCATTGTGTCTCTCTATGTACGCGTAGCGTGCATATTTAGAGCATCCACTGAGAACATGTCCAAGTATTTCTGGCTCTCGCTGGCACGCTCAGCAGTTGGTGTCACCTACAGGCACATTCATTATGAGCTTGTGGTAAACTAAGGTGTCTATAACGCCGGTTTGATAGGCGAAAGGAATTAGACAGTCTGCGATCTCAATTTAGCAGACTTGAGAAACATGTTGAGCGAACCCGTCGATAGCTCTTGTCTACGTACCATGCCGTAATATTAACCGTGAAAGGGCTTGTCGACATGTTCTCTCAGTAGAAGCGAATGCACTGCTTCCTATACATGACTTTTGAGAACCAACGGTGTCAGTGATACTTGGTCATAAATAGTGTCGTTGGAATCAAGTAGGAGACCAAGCTCCTCTGCGGCCCTATCTCTGGCACGGTATAGAAACACCGCAGCATTGATCATTGTACCGTTCTTCAATGAAGACACTCGAAACATAGCAAACCTCTACACCATTTATCTCAAGGGAGGTATATTCGAGGTACGGAAGATCTAGGATGATGAGTTCGATGGATTGTCATCAGCTTGAGTGTGGTTCAGTCAAGTTGCTTCAATTCATCCACGTTTCATTTTACTGCGCCAAACTTGTAGAACAGTATAGGAACGGCCAGCATATTGGTGGCCTGGATCTTTTTCTTCCCACATAATTCGGAAGCCCAAATGTTTCTGAGAATTTGACAACATCTTTTTTAAGGGCCATTTTTACCACACGCGCATCTTGAGTTCCGCCTATGAGTTGAACATCCTTATCGTCACGCTATCCTGTAGTTCCTAGTCTTCCTTTGTGTAGGTGGACGCATCCACACTTTTCGAGTCTAAAGCTCATGCCAATTGCTTTAGAATATCTATTTGCCGCCGTCACAAGGATGTTCAGGTCCTCTTTTGAAGAGGCGAAGGGTTTAAGGGTGCCCATTTATAAAAGGTGGTTGGCCTTACTTTCTCTTCTATTCAGCGGGTCACATAGGTATTCAGAGCTATCGCCTCGGAACATAACAGATAGAGGAGAGAGGGAGATGCAGAAAACTATGGGACTGAGAGTCTTCTTGAAAGACATCACTCTTATAGGTGACAAAGCTGGTAGTCATCTGTCTTTTATCAGATATTAAGACAAATCTTGTCCGCCATAAGAGCATGAGCTCATTCATGCATCTCACTATTCTGGGATGCACCTCGAGGCACTCAAGCAGCTTGATAACCATATCATCGTTCGTGTTATCGAATGCCTTACGATAGCCAATCCAAGCCATGGACAGATTGCGTCAATACCGGGTCGAGTCCTGGATAGTACACCTGTCTAGTAACAGGTTCTCCCTTCCATTTGCCAGCCCTCTCGTGCATCCACGTTCTTCCAGTACTGCACTCCATACCGGCTCAATAGATGTTAATATCCTCTCTTTGAGAATGCCAGTGAATAACTTGTACCTGTTGTTTAAACAAGCTATGGGCCTATAGTTCTTTGGTCTTGAGAACTCTTCCGTCTTAGGGATCAGTACAGTACGTACTTCTAATAACTACTGCGGGACAGGATGTTCTCCGTTTAAGAAAGTAGTAAATATACGGGCCAGATGTTTATGGATAGAAGTGAACTTCTTGCACTAGAAGTTGTTGATTTTATCTGGCCCTCTTAGGTTGCTACTTCACAGTGAACAGCGTTTCAAAGGGGATTCTCGACTTCAGGATGCTGTGTGACTAAACGCAAGTCTCACAACGAAGCTCCGAGTGGTTTTCAACGCCTGTCGAAGCTCAAGTCGTTTAGTATCACTGAATGATTGCTTGCATGCGGGTCCTAAATTGCAACTAAACATTTCAGTTGTCCTACTTCAATGTCGTCGACATTCGATTGTATTTTCAGCAGATGTCGAGAAGATGTACCGCCAAATTCTTGCCCATGAAGATGACCAGGATCTACCACGAATTCTATGGCGCACGACTCCTGCCGAGCCTGCTCAGATTTATCGACTTACAAATTTCACTTATGGTCTGACATGTGCTCCATATTTGGCTGTTCGTACTGTACAGCAGTTCAGACTTGATGAGGGACATCGGTTTCCTCTAGCTGCTGAAGTCATTGAACACAGTGTTTACGTCGATGATGTCTTATCAGGGGCTGAAAATTTAGATGACGCCGCAAAAATTTACGATCAATTGCTTCAGCTCTTCAAGGCGGGCGGCTTTCCACTCAGGAAGTGGACTACGAATTGTCCTGAGCTTCTGGCACAAATCCCTGTGGACCTTCAGGCTTTATCTTCAGATCTTTCGTGGAATTCTGAGACTTCAGTATCGATTCTCGAATTAATCTGGCAGCCCGAGAGCAATTGTTTTATCTTCAAGATCGAGCTGACTCATGTCAATGATGTCATCACTAAACGTCTCGTTGCCAGTTGATCTGCGCAAATATTTGATCCACTTGGATGGTTATCACCTGTAATTGTGGTCACAAAGATCATTCTTCAGGGACTGTGGACGCTAAAAATCTCTTGGGATGATCCGCTTCCTGATGAACTTTCTCAACGCTGGATATGATACTACGAGGATCTACAATATCTTTCATCAGTTCGAGTTCATCGATGGATTAGATTACGATCTTCGGATTGCTCATATCAACTTCATGGCTTTGGAGATGCTTCAGAACGAGCTTATGCAGCTGTTATTTATATAAAATTAGTTCAAACAACTGTGGATTGTTTGATGGTGCTTATCGCATCAAAAACAAATGTAGCACCTGTGAAAGCTGTCGTACTTCCTCGTCTTGAACTGTGTGCTGCGGTTCTTTTGGCTCGCCTCGTTGCATATATTCAAAGCAATCTAAAACTTGATGCTCCAGTCCACATGTGGTCCGATTCAACAACTGATCTGGCTTGGATTGCAGGATCACCTTCAAAACGTAAGACGTATATTGTGAATCGAGTATCGGAAATTCAAACCACTCTTCCTTCAGCTGTGTGGCACCATGTTCCGGGCAAGGACAAGACAGCTGATTGCGCATCACGTGGTGCCTCTGCTCGTGAGTTTTCTTCTTTCTCTCTCTGGTGGAATGGGCCAGAATAGCTGCCCAATCCAAACGGCTGGCCATCTGGTCTCTTGGAACCTCCGGACCACTCAGTTGGCATGGTGGAACGGGTCACGGTCAATCTTGTGATTCGTGAGAAGCAACATTGGTACTTATTTCGCCTATATTCATCCTTGGATAAACTTCGAGTCACTGCCTCGTGCTTTAGATTTTACAATGCCGTCAGACTTCGTTCCATGATATCATCGCCTCTTATCACTGCTTCTGAGCTTCATCAAGCTCGTCTGCGCTTGTTTCAACATGAACAATTTCGTGTCTTTTCAGAAGAAATTTCAGCCTTGAAGAGAAAGAATAAAATCTCGAAAAGAAGTCATCTGATGAAGTTCAATCCATTTTTGGAAGGCGAACTTCTTCGAGTTGGAGGACGTTTAAAGCATTCTCTACTTTCGTTTGAAGAGAAACATCCCTTGCTTTTACCATCAGATTCAATTTTGACCAAGCTTTTGATCGAGGATTGTCATCGTCGTTGTCTTCATGGAGGTACTCAGCTTACTCTTGGAAAACTGAGGTAATCTTACTGGATTCTGCGAGAGCGAAGTCTTGTTCAATCTGTGATTCATCATTGTGTTCCATGTGTGAAGAACCGAGCAGCCATTCCGCAACAACTCATGGCTGACTTACCTTCAATTCATCCAACTCCATCCAGTCGACCATTTATGAACACTGGTGTCGATTACGCTGGACCGATCAAGCTTCGAACGCATAAAGGACGTGGCTTCAAGTCTTTTAAGGGTTTAATATGCATCTTCGTTTGCTGCACCACTCAAGCGGTTCATTTAGAAGTAGTTTCTGACTACATGGCAAGTGGCTTCATCGCAGAGCGTCAACGATTTTCATAACGACGAGGCGTTTTTAAGAACGTAGGCTGTGAAAATGCAAAGAATTTCGTTGGAGCTGACCGTCAACTTAAAAAAATGTTCGCTGAGGCATCTGAAGAGTCCCAAGCCATCGCTTTATTTTCAGCTTCAGAAGGCACCGAGTGGAAGTTCAATCCACCTGCGGGGTCCCATTTTGGCGGACTTCATGAGGCTGCAGTAAAGTCTACTGAATTCCACCTTAAACGAACGATTCGAGAGACCCTTCTTACCTTCGAGGAAATGACAACATTTTTAACCCAAATCGAGACATGTCTCAATTGTCGGCCTCTCATGACAGAATCAGATGATCCACAAGAATTTTCAGCACTGACTCCAGGACACTTTCTCATAGTATGCCCCTTGAATGACATCCCTGAGCGATCCCTGACAGAAGTTGCCCAGAATCAGTTGTCACGCTGGCAACTGATTCAACAACTGCGCCAGCATTTCTGGAAACGTTGGTCTTCTGAATATCTTAAGGAACCTAAACCTCGTACCAAATGGAGAACCTTACAGTCTTCCATTTAGCTGGGAGATCTCGTTCTTATTCGAGACGAAAACCTGCCTCCTTCCAAGTGGGCAATGGGATGGGTCATCAAACATCATTGTGGCAGCGATGGTCTAATCTGAGTCGTCACACCGAAGACTCAGCGCGATTCAATAACCCGACCAATTGTCAAGTTGTATCTTCTTCCACGTGCGACAACCGATATAAATGAATTAATTTAAAAGTGATTCAATTTCGTCTGCGACGAAAAGCGGGCAGAATGTTCAAGATGTACATGCAATTTTACTTGTTCTTATTAATTCTATTTCATGTATTTCTAATTTGATTGCTGAATTCTTCTTCAATCAGCTGCAGCATTAAAATATTGATTTCTTCAGCCGGTCTTTGGTCATTATATTCTTATTTACACATACACGTTTTATTTCAATTACTCATACACACACTCACAGATTTAAACACTCTTGCTGTCGTTTTCCAATTTTCAGCTACCATTGAGTTCATTTCGCCTGTGGACGGCAGCGAGATTAGTTATTTTAACTACTTGTAATTTATTTTTGTTAATTAGTAAATGACCGCACTTTTTGGCGTCAGCCTTGTTAAATGGAATTAATTGTGGTGAATTCTTTTATGTACCCCAGTGCAGTACTATCCGTCAGGAAAAAGAATGAAAAGTTCAAATACAGTCCATTGCTTTAATTTCAATCAAAACACTATCTTTGTCGCTTTTAAGGTGTTGGCCGCGACTCTGCCCTGCCGAACGCTCGGGGATAGATTGAGTCAATTTTCCAAAACGAGAAGTGCCCAATTTTTTGGAACTACGATTTTCGGACAGCAGTCTCCGTTGCACGCTCGAGGTCTGACATCGTTCTCCAAGTCTTCGATGAACGAACTATATTCGTGATCGATTACTGGGCTCCGTTCGAATACAACATCACTGCCAAGGCGAAGGAAAAGAAGGAGAGGTATTAAAACCTTAAAAGGGAGCAGCAACGACTGCACCCAAAATATTCGGTACAAGTAATTATCCTTGTGATCGGTGCTCTCGGAGGTGCGAAACTATCACTGGTTCGTAACCTTAAAGCCATACCCGCGTGCCAAAAATATGCCAAAGCACTTGCGAGATGGATGCAGAAAGCTGTCCTCCTTGGGTCGCTTCGTGTCCTTAAGGCACAAGGAGGCTTTTGCCGGACTGTCGTCGTAATTTCATCGTTCCACCGATCTCACGGTCGTGAGACGTGGCCATATGTGTATTTTACCGCGGTTTTACTTACTTTTATATGGTCATCCGTTGGCACAACAGGAGGAGCAACGGCGAATGCGCAGGTGCGCAGTACAATGAGAGTTTACTGCTCACTAGGAGACGCTAGCGAACTTTCATATGTGCCAACGAAATTCGAAATCAAATTAAGCAAAGTATAGTTTTTTTAAAAAATATATAAAAAATAAGTGGAAGAAAATATGAAACATGGAATATAGCTTGATACAAATTTGAACTGCAAAGTCAAAAAGCATTATTGAAAAAGAGAAAGAAAGATTTGTTAGAGGTAAGAGTTGAACGATAGTGAAAAATCTACCTTACCTACTCTTGGTCAAAACTTATCTTCCTACCAAATCGTTTCATAATTATACTCCGCACATACGTATCCGCTGTCGCCCGTGTACGATTATAGCCTCATTAACCTAACCTCTAATGTCAGGCATTATAAAACATGTAAATCAAACGTTTGTTACATCAAACATTGTGTGCGCCAAGGAAGAAAACTCATCTTTTTTATTCGAGCGTGAGTTTGCAATAACGAGTCGTAGACGCGCGCGAGTAGAATGGGAGTATTGCAAACTCATGCTCGGGTGAAAAGACTGACAAGGGGAAGGCCTCAAGTATGAAACTCAAATCGAGTTCGCATGACGATAATTCGAAAGATTATCGAATTTCATTCGACACGTGTCACGGCTTTTTTGTAAGTGGAGCTTAGTTTTTTAAATATTAATGTTTTAAAATTGCGGCTACCTTCATTGACACACTAGTATCAGTCACGCGGGAAATTTTTCAGCCAGCGGCGCTGGCCCTGCGGTAGCGTGCCTGCTTGCTACTCGCTGCTGTCGGGGTTCGAATCTTTTGGCTAGATTTTTTGTTGTTGTAATAATACCAAAAATTTAAATTATTATCAGTAACAATTTAAATATAAAATATTTGGGAAGGTTGAAAAAATTAGACACTTTCTAATTATAATATCATATAATATATTAAATAATACTCTTTTTTATCATTATAATTATGAAGTACATAATATATTAATAATTAATATAATAATATAATTAATATATTAATAATTATTAAGTACATAACAATATTATATATTATGTAAAATTGATAATAATTTAAATTTTTTGTATAAAAAAAAAATCTAGCCGAAAGATTCGAACCCCGACAGCAGCGAGTAGCAAGCAGGCACGCTACCGCAGGGCCAGCGCCGCTGGCTGAAAAATTTCCCGCGTGACTGATACTAGTCTATCAGTGAAGGTAGCCGCAATTTTAAAACATTAATATTTAAAAAACTAGGCTCCACTTACAAAAAAGCCGTGACACGTGTCGAATGAAATTCGATAATCTTTCGAATTATCGTCAGGCGAACTCGATTTTAGTTTCATACTTGAGGCCTTCCCCTTGTGAGTTTGCCTCTTAGGTACACAATATACTATCAAGTATTGCTTCAACACAGTTTTGAAAATGAATAAAGACAACGTGGAGGCCACAGGAAGACATAATCTAAATACGGTGCATCATGCATTCGATGACCACGAAAATTGCGGTTCTTGGCGTTAACATAAAAAGGATCCAAAAAATTAGAAACACATGACTTTACCGAATGAGGAAGAACTGGCTCGAACAAAACTTCAAGCATATCTGACAAACATTT
The DNA here is from genome assembly GCA_932178445.1 of Andricus quercusramuli. Lineage (NCBI taxonomy): Eukaryota > Metazoa > Arthropoda > Insecta > Hymenoptera > Cynipidae > Andricus > Andricus quercusramuli. The sequence continues at coordinate 63,911 of CAKNXH010061694.1, forward strand.
GTCCTCAATTAGCAAACTCAGCCGAAAAACTAGCTCCAGAGCCAAAGGCTAGACACTATGGTGGATCTGCTTTCAATGATGAAAGTGCTGCGATTTGTCAAAAGAATATGAGCACTGTATATATTGACAAGGTAGATGAACATCTCCGTTTATCCCCTCTACGTAAATGGTCGGTAAAATATAGACAGGGGCAAGATCTTGAGACTAAGATACGTAGGAACATATCTCAAGAAATCTCTTTAAAGAAAGACTGCGGAAGTTTCTGGACATCAAAAATTCTACTAATGCACGGAAGGAGAAAAACGGGAAGGTATCGTTTATCAGTCAGAATGTGGCTTGGATATTAAGATAGATTTCCATGACGAGCCCTCCATAGAAACTTATATGATTGATTAAAAAAAACGTTTTTTTATATTGAACCAACAGGTGTGTGCAAAAGTGATGAAATTATCAAAATAGCCGTAAAATACAATATGCATTTAACGTATATAATCTACCAACATGTCCACTTTCAGAATCTGCATCAGCACTAACAGGTACCGAAAGCCATGATGGACAAATGTATTTTAAATTTCTTCTCGCGCATAAAATAAGTTCAAGCGTTACTTCGTGAAACTTTGGGATTATTCGGATCTGTTGTTCACGGATATGCAGATACTTTGAAATTGTTTATGGAACGTTAATTAATGTTTCTTTCCAAGATTAAGTAGAGAGGAATATTAAGCATGCCGTTTACTATAAGAATCTACCATATTAAATTTATAATATTAATGTAGTGAAGGACTGTTTCGTTTTTTGAATGTTTTTATTGAAATACTGCCAACGTGTTTCGACTTGGATCCGAGTCCTTTTCAGGGCGTAGTTCTGTAGAGGATACAATATATCGTACACATTTTTTTTAATTTGACTAAAAATAGAGTTAAAATAATACAATTCATCAATAAAAACATCAAAAAGCGGTAAAGGACTCCACCACATTAATATTCTAAGATACCGGAAAAAATTAATACATTAAGTTTACAATGTTGACTGCCTTTTTTTAGAATTCGATATTAAATCTGAAAAATGCATTTTGACCAAAGGAAATTCGTTACCGTATGTATCTTGAAAACCCGACTGCAGATGGGAATAATATATTGAGTAACGAGTTCTAGAAGTCGCCGATTGCCCACGAGTGCGAGACAATCACCCGCACGAGTGAGCAATCGGTGCCCCCCCCCCCCCCCCCCGTTAAGACTTTCCATTTTTTATTAAATTCGAGTTCTATGCCAACGCTTCCATCCTAACTTCAACGCTAAGCGTTTAATAAAAGCACTCGACAACAAAATAAACTCCCAACGTTGCTGTTTGGCTTTGATTTGCCAGTTTTAATCAAGCAGTCTAAAACACCTTACAAGAAATGCGTATCTCGATCTAACGGTCCCACTTTAACTTTAACGCTAAGCGTTTAAGAAAGCATCCAGACAACAAAATCAAATCCCAGCGTTGCTGTTTGATTTGGATTAGCCAGTTCCACTACTTGATGACCGTTGCTATCATAGTCGTCCTTAGTCACTTATTTTCATCAAATATTACTGCAAGTCGCGTGAAGTTGTGCAGAATCACAGAATGTGACTTAAGTAGCGGTATGTCTGCTGAAGTTGCTTGAAGTCAGTCATGGTCACTTGATATCCATTGATTTCACATATAATCGTCAGTTCGGTCAGGTCTTGTAGCTCGAATTGATGGAAACGAAAACCCGAATAAGCGCGATATTGCTAACCACAGACATGATGGTTTCGGTAGGCCACCACTTATTATCACACATCTCACAAGGCTGTGAATTAATTGCAACCAATCGATTCGGATTGAAATAGCTAACGTCTTCATTTTATTGAAAATTTACGTCCCTGAAGACGTTAAATCCTGCAGAATTCGCTTAGATGATCGTGATTTTTTTTTCTACAGCCGTTGTTACCTGGGTTGCAATTTTTAAATAGGCCATACGTACTAAAGGGGCAGCAATTGCAGGTGTTTCTACAGGAGCTCCGTAACGTCGCAGTGAACAGTCTTGTTTATGAAGATGAAGACAGTTTCACAGATTCCGAATTCGAAGCCTTTTCTCCTGTGACGAAAGAACAGTTCCGGGAGCTGTTCATGTATTGTGATCCAGTTCCTCGACAAAATGGCTTTAGGTACGTAACGAAAAAAGATCTTCTGATGTTCTTGTGCAAGTTGAGACAAGCACTTTCTGATGAGTTCCTGAAAGTTATGTTTCAATATTCTAGCAGACAAGCTACAAGCCTGGTTATTGCTACTGTCAGGACATCTCGGATGATAAGATTCGTTCCGGAAAGCATAGGATTTGGTGCGATCACTAGAGCTGGATATATAGAGAGGCATGTTACTGAATTAGCCAACATAATATACAACCCAGATCAGCTACATTGAAAAGAGCACATACTTTCGTTTTCTCCGATAGTCCTACTGCGTTCACAAAAAATGTCATTTGGTTAAACTAGCACTACTTGTTGCACATAATGGCTACATACTTAATTTTCAAGAGCCATACTTATCTGACTCCTGAAACAACGATACTGCAATGCTTCTTAACGAATTCGAAAGGAACATTGAAGGAATGAGAGCATGGTTACAAGAAGGTGATATTGTTGTTTTTGATTTGGACTATAGGGATGCTAGACCGCTGTTGGAGCATCTGGGAATCCGATGGAAAATGCCATCACTTCTTGAGCGAAGGCAACGTCAACTGACTACTGAGCAAGCAAACGAATAACGCCTGGTTACAAAAACAAGATGGATCGTGGAGGCTAGAAATAGCCACTTTAAGTTGATTTTCAAATTCTTTGCGCAAGTCCTTCGTACGCCTTATCTTCACGATCTTGGTGATTTTTATCGAATTGCTGGAGCAATAATCAATAGCTACCACCCTCTTGTGCACATGGAAGGAGCTGATGCAGATTTAGCTGGGCAGTTGCTGGAGAAAGCCCGCGAAGTAAATGTTGTTCAAGGGTTAGTGGAAGCCGAAAATCTGCATCTCATAGGTGGTGATATTCAACGAGTTCGATTGGAGTTCCATGACGTACTTCACCTTCCGCACTTAATTTTGGACTTCCTCAAGGATCTGACTGTGGATGTCTATCAAGTCAAGTTAGCTCCATCGTATATCCAGGATAAGTTACAGAGGGAAGGAGAAGAGGTATTTCAGCTAGAAGTCTTGAGGGATCAAGCTCGAGAAGGCATTATACCGCGGCCTGGTTCTAATCAGAGTCAGAGTACGACATAGGAATAAGACTAGGTACCAACTTTTGGTTGCGTATCGATATCCATCAACGTCAATCGATAACGCGATCCTTGATGCAGCAAATAGGCCTCAGCAACAGAAACCCCGATGATGACCCCGAAGATGTTGAAGACTGAAAGCAACAAATCACAATCCCCTAACCTTATTTTCTATCAAATGATCACCTGCTTCACATTTTATTTATTCTTGCTGGTGAAAAATATCAATTTTCATGATTTTTTATAGTAACAGAAAACAACAGAAATGTATTTTTTTCCTGTGTTATAATCTTTTGGTTTCTACTATACATTTTGTCTCTTTTTCAGGAAATTATTATCCTACAGAAACTACTTACGAAGATCACATTATCATCAGCACTGACATTAATTCAGGCTGCTTAACAAAAAAAAATCATTTAATGATCCAGGTTTATATTATGGAATATTGTCCTTCTACTTTATGTTTTTTTTTCTTTTGATCAATAGCATTATTATTCATGACTTTTTATGATTACAGAAGAAGCAAATATATCTTCTGTTCCTGTGCTAGAATTTCGTTCTATTGTTCTTATATATTTTGCCTTTCATTCTGAAGATTACTCTCCCACAGAAGCTACTTACCAAGATCAGATTCTCATCTGCACTGATATTATTACCACTATACATTGTTTTTTATTGTTTCTTCCACATTTTATTTTGTTATGTTAAGTAATACGCATATTAATGATACACCATTACACAAAATTACCTGCAAACGCATTTCAATAGATTGAAGTCACCTTTTAATTATTTGCAATCATCTAAATGCAGTTCGCAATTACTTGAAATCATATCGAAATCGCTTTCAAATACATTAATTCACTCCTAAGCATTTCTCATTAATGCCACCGCTTTCAATAATTTGCTTCCACTTGTATTTATTTATTATTTATTATTATTATACCTTTAAGGGGGAGTCGGGTTTTAGAAAAAAATTTTTGACCATTTTTTTTCTGAATGTACAACATCTCAAGAATATTGTGCCCAAATTTCAAGTGAATCGGAGCGAAATTAACAAAGATACAGCGTTTCAAGCGACCGCGCCTCTTGCTCGATTCGTATACATGCTTAGCAGCAGGTATACAAAAATGGAGCAAAATAGGAGCAAAAGGACGCTTTAGATATCCTGGATTGCTGGGTGAGAGCATTTCACTCTCTCGAAAACAACGTTTTTGAAGCCGTGAACTTTAGAACTCAAAATCTACTTGACCGATTCTTTTGAAATTTGGTACACTATTTCTACACATAATTCAACAGGTAACCAGGAAGAGTAACAAGTTATGATGTTCACGGCGCAAAAACTTTTTTTCGAGGCGTCTCGAGAGACTCGCTGCCACGGGGTTCCCTTTAAATATTTTGTATTGAAAATTTGTCTAAAAATACTTCAGATACAGTACTACAACATCCAATTCAAATTAAAAAACCAGCATTACTCATATCTCAAAAAAAAAATTCTTGAAAATATGCGTTTTTTCGCCTCTAAAACCCCACCCCCCCCCCCCCCCAAGCCAAATCTATTTCGGGGTAAGTGTAACTCTTTTGTTTCTAGCCTAGTTGCAAGAGTAAGTTACAAGGGTAAGTAAAAGATGTGTAGGAGACGAGATAGATTTTAGATCAATCTAGAAGTCGCGTGCTCATTCGAACAACACACTCGTCTCACAACATCACTCCGACACGAGTCACTCATCAAGCTCTCCAGCAACCACCTCATGTGTTATTTATTTATGATTACGAAAACAACACCACTGGGGATTGATTTTGTGATCTACGTACATACTTGGCTTTTACGCTTAGCGTTGAAGTTAAAGTCGGAGCGTTGGAACGAGATAAGCATTCCTTATAAAGTGTCTTTGACTGCTTGACTTGAACTGGGAAATCAAAGCCAAACAGCAACGCTGGAAGTTTATTATGTTGTCTGAGTGCTTTTCTTAAATGCTTGGCGTTGAAGGTAGGATGGAAGCGTTGACACGAAACGAGAATTCTGTAAAAGGTACTTCAGAGTGTTTAACATAAGCTGGTTGATCAGTGCCCAATTGCAAAGCTGGGTATCGATGCTATTGTCTGGCCAATCAACTTACGCGCTTTGCGACGAACTTGGGATGCAATATTTCAATCGCAAGTAGCTTTTGTCATGCGTTTGTGAATTAGCTATTTGTATCACCGATTCAGACAACAAACGCCTCTTGATAATAGAAATGCGATTACATCGCACTGTTCGTCCGTGCCATTCTTTTTCTACATAAACTTGCACGAGAGCAATGCAAAGGGTGGAAAAAAATTCTGTGATACATTCCACTCCACATGTGAAAATATGTACTAAAATCTGACTTTTAAATCGTCGTGGCGCAAGAACTGTTCATAATTTGAGTTTTTGCCATCAGGATTTTTTGATCAAGAGAGCATAAACAAAAAATAGCAACAACTTTGAAAATTCCACCGGGACCTGTTTTAACATGTATTTGGTGCGGGGTCCTTTCCGAATAATTTTTTTTAACGTTGACCTCAGGAGTTTATAACAAATTTTCGCATTCCGATAAAATTTCCGATCCCGTATGCTGTTTCAGAGATAAATTTGAGTCAATTTTGAGAATTTTTGGGTGAAAAGGCCAAAGCTTTCATGTTTCTGCATAGCAACGCTATGATAAGCATTTAACTCAGGGTTCTCAGTATTTTTCCTCGCATTTGACACTTGAAACACATATCCATGCAAATAATTAAGTCGATGGACTTAAGATTTCTTGCGCGTTCATAGTGACACAGTGTTCACAGGGTCATTTTGATTCGAAAGGCCCACATTTTTTTGTCTGGTTTCAAAATTCCATGTCTTTTCCAGGTTTTCCAGGTCTAATTTTGAAAACATTCCAAGACCACTTTTAAAAAAAAATCAGTCAAGTAAATTGAACTGTAACAGATTATAATGCAATGATAATGGCTTATCAGTAAGTTTTATTGAATTCAAAGCAATTTTCAATAATATTTTTATCAAAGTAAAAAAGTATTCTGTAACCATAACTATATTATTTTTTTATTACTTTAAGAACAATTGTAGTCGAACTATTTATGCAAAAATTATGATCACATTTGACAAAGTTAAAATAAAACTTTTAGATCACAAGAACTAGGAACATTGGCTATATTAAAATTTATCAAAATTTAATCAATTCAAGAATTTCTTCTTCAACACCTTCTTTTCTTTTTGCGTTTCTCATTGAATCTGGATATAATTTGTTCAGTTATTTTTAGATTTTCTACACCTCCCGCCATTTGAACTGCATCATAAACTGTACGAAGTACTATCAGCGATTTCGGCTTTTGATGTTCTACTACAAACTCTTTGTTTATTTAAAAGTCTATTTCGACAAACGCGTTTCGATGGCAGATGAGGAAGACTTTTTTCATAAAGCTGATAAGTAATTCTGAACTGTTATTGCCCGTCCAAATGTTCCTCCAGAAGTGATCGAGGCGTTCTTTCTTTCTGTCAAAACTCATCAAAACGTCTTTTACAATTGGTTTACCTGTAAGTGTTCTAAATTCCTTGTCTATCATGTCGCATTCCCTCGGAGAAATTCTTTTTTTCTCGAAAAATGACACCAAACTTAGATGAAGATGCTATATGCAAGAATCCTGATATTGACAAAGTAGTGAAGGATCACAAAAAGTAATACCGTTGCAAAGTTTATACTTCAAAGGCGACCTTTCAAGCAATTTTTGACAAAATGTATAGCCATGGTTCTACATTCCTTTTTAAATAGGGGCTTATCCTTTTTTAATACACCAATATCGTTGTTAAGTTTGTTGAGTTGGGATCGCACGGAAAATCCTAGTTTCATTTCTTGAGGTCTCAAGTAATTTTCTTCTTTCTCGATATCAATCTTGAGAACGCTGTACGCATTTTCGAGTACCTCTTTCTTGATGAAAATAGTCATTAAATTCGTTATTAAAAGGGCGAGGTATGTGTAAACAAGAGGTGCGAAAGGAGCATCAATTTGAAACGCTTGGAGAAAAGATTCAACAAGACTCGCTACGGAGTAAAAAAAGGCTAGTTTTGCTCCCATTAGTTTATCGCCAACTCCATCAACAAGCATGCGTTAGCTGTAAGAATTAGGTTCCCTTTTGTCAATTTTCAGACAAGAAACATATTTTGGTAAATGTGGCAAAAATATTTAAGCCCTGTCTGCAGAAACGCCATTTTTTAACCATCGTGTAGCAGCAAATTTTAGTGGGAACTCGTTTGAATCCGAATAAAACGTATAATCATTTCTCCGAGCAGAAACATTCTTAATAACATTGGAAATCGATTTCAAGAACGGAGCCACATTCCAACCCATAGCAGTAGCACCAATTTTTAATCCATTATTTGCAACATGTAATCCACAAGAGCCCATGGAAAGTATTTCTGGATCCTCAGCATCATTTTTCGAGAGAAGACAGGCGTTTAAATGTTTGTGAAATGTAAAATTCACATTAGGACCATTCATGGAAACAGGAAGTAAACGTTTTTAATTCAGTTGTTCAATTTCAGTTTTGAATGAATTTAACAAATCATTGGCTGAAGCTTAACGTAGAAATGCTGAACTATAATCTCGTGTTCGAACTTCGCTGAAAGTTTTCCTCCACAAACGAATCGCAATGTCCATTTGTTGCTTTTGGGCAAAAGTGTTTAGTGATTCGTCAAAGAAGGCAAAAAAAATTCACTAGCTTCGATTTCTTCTTTCACGCTATCGTGAAAATAAGGTCCCAGTCCAAAAGCTATTGCATAGCACCATAAAATGTCGGCCTTTGTAACTTCATCTTGAAGCAAATAGTGGTTCAATCCGTGTAAACCAGTAGTTTCTGGAATAGAGTGATTGCTCTTTTTAGGTGAAGCTTTATTCTCAGTTTCTTTTACAGGTACTAGTGGATTTTCGGGACTTTCTTTAGTTTAAGTCGTCTGAAATCAAAACATTTTTATTCATAAAAAGCGTAGTTTATTTTTTATTTTCTGGAACAAAAATGTACAGTTTAAAGTTGCTGAATTCACTTTTAGTCCATCACATCAATATTTATATTATTAAATTTAAAGTAACAAATTTACCTCAATGTTAGAAACGTTGAAGATACGAATTCCATAGCTTTTTTTAGCGCTTTCGATTTTGAAATGTTTCGACCGTTTCATATGACTCTTGACTGCGCATCGACCCATATTACGGAGTTGAATATTTTTGTTACAAAGATTGCAAAAAGCATATGTGTTTCCTTTAGAAGAGGACTTTATAGAGTAAAACTCTTGCATCCAGCTTTGCTGGTAGAAACATTTTTACCCATTTTTTCACTTGAACGAAATTAAAACTTCTATTTTCATTGAAAATCTCAATTTTTCAAAATAACTACATGCTCTGTAGATTAAAAATGTCTTTAAAACTTCAATTTATTAAATTAACTTTATTAAAAAACTAATTTTTATGAAAATAATATCTGCAATTAATTATGTCGGGAATTTTGCGGGAATGCTGTGCCTGTTTGATTGGATGGCATCATGCGCTGGTTGTTGAGGAGGCTGCTGCGGATCGGTGAGCGGGTACGGGAGTTCTCTTGCCGACTCTCGACGCGAAGGTTGAGGTTGGTCCCGCCAGACCGGTCCCAGTTGGATTTGCTCGCGCTGCGTCGGAAATCTGTTGATCGAGTTGGTTTCTTTCTTTAATTCGATCTTTTTAGCTTTGTTGATTCGTTATACAATTCTTCTACAGTGGTGTTCTAAATTAACCGAGTTAAATGTAACCTTGAGTTCTTTGTTTAAATTATTTTCTCACAAAATTAGAAGTGGGATGCGTGACTGTGCGAACGGGAAAGACAAGAAAGAGGTATGGCGGATAGAGAAAGAGAGCGAGACGGACGACGCCGGAATCGAGAGAAGCGGTCAAGGAGTCGAAGTCCACGACGATCAAGGCGCCGAGGCCAAGAGAAACATCGCTCGCGTAATCCTAGGGATGGGGAGAGAGTACGACGAGGGTCCCAAGCAGGTATTGAGCGTCGCAGCAGGACGCCGCCATTACCAAGAATCCGACACCATGAAAATGAACGCAGCCAAGCTGAAAACACACAAGGAAGCCAGGTATCGGAAATCGCTAAACTAACAGGCATACTGTCAGGTATTTTTACCGGAGGGTCAAGACGCTCGCACTAAGCCAACGAAAAGATTTTACCTGAATTCGATCCAGAGTCGAAAAATCTCACCGCAAGGGATTGGGAAGACCAAACTAAATTGTATCTTTCGACCTTGAAACTAAAAGGAAACGCGAAACTTTGGGTAGAGGGATTAACGGAACCCTTTTTGTCTTGGGAAGCCCTGTCAATCGCGATTGTAAAACAATTCCCAGCGGGGATTAGCTTTTGAAAAATATTAGAGAACGCGGTCTCGTACAAAAATTCACCTGAACAAGACCTCCAGAAATACTGTTTCACGAAGCTTAGCAAAATAAATAAAGTAAAATTAGAAAGAACTGAGGATAAAATCGTCGACATCGTCGCGCGCGGCATTCAAGACGAGAAAGTTCGAGCCATACTATTAGCGGCTCGTTGCAAAACTATTCCAGAGCTGAATGCTCGCATGTCAGTTTTCCCGAAACCTAAAACAAGCGCAAAAGTCAAGGACGACAAAACAGCGCGGGACACAAGGAGTGCGAGCTCGCGGAGTGAAAACAACCGCAAGAGAGGCGCAAATGTGGAGAACGGGTGTTTTACGTGTGGAAAGATAATTAATTTCAAGCGCGATTGCCCGGAGTACAAAAGACGCAAATTCCTGAGGGCCCAATCAGCTGGCGGGGGGCCTGCCGAAGAGGAGTTCCCCAAAAAGGCCAAAGTCGAATCAGATCGAAAAAGGTGCGGATACTGCGGACTAAACAATCACGTTGAGGGCAATTGCTTGAAGAAAAAGGCTAAAAAAACCAAATATCGGAATGATGCCAGAGTAGGGTGGCCAGCACACGATGTAACGAAATCTTTGGGTCCCAGTCAGTGGCTGGTGAGGGGCCACGCGTATCGGTACTTCAAGTCGAATCAAAGTCGGTAAATAAACATGTGTTACGTGAACGGAATCAAGAAGATATGCACGGTAGACCTACGGAGCGACTGCTCAATAATCAGCCAAAGCGAAGCCTTACTATTGGACCTTAAATTCGAGAAGGCTGGAGATGTATTATCCGGTTTTAATTACGCTACCGTGATACCCATTGCTCACTCGTACGTCAGCTGTGAAATAGAGTGCATTCCCTTACACTTGAAATTTTATGTCGCTCACGACGACCACCTATCGCATTCGATCTTAATAGGTTGGAACGTGTTCGAATCTGAAATAGAGGTCGTGAGCGATGCAAATTAAATAAAATTCGTAAGGAAAAACAATATCCTGGGACATGAAGCAGAACCAACACTCGAAGTAAACAGCATCAATAAGCTGAGACCGATTGAAGGAAAAGACATCTGCGCAGAGAATCTTACTCGAGCGCAGAAAGAAAGACTGTTGCCGCTATTAAATCGATATAGGGGATCGGCCACGTTCGATATAACACAGCTGAAACAAGCAAAGGTTGAACCGATGAAAATCGAATTAATCGATAATAAACCGGTGTCATATGAGCCCTATCGTTTATCCAGGGACGGCGAAGACTGGATTGTAAATGACTTCCGCGGCTTGAACGTTAAAACCAAACGAATGAGCTCATTCCCCTTGGTAGACGACTTGATCGACAAATTAAAAGGAAAATCTGTCTTTATTAGTTAGCCGGATTGTTTGTATGAGTATTAGCGGGTAGCCATGCGCCTAGGAAATGCAGCAGTTAAATGTATCCTTGAGTTCTTTGTTTAAGTTATTTTCCTACAATTAGGAAAGTAATTTTAAAGTAATTTAAAAATAGAGTAGGAAATAGGAAATACTTTAGTGTGTAAGAGACTACAAAAAATTATTATTTTTTTAAGTGAAATGAAGAAATATATAACATGAGTGACGAAAGTTAAATCATAAAATTTATTTAAAATTTTAAATAATTCAATGTTCTCAACTCTAATTCTCTAATTTTATTATATCGTTTTCATTTATTTTAATACAAAGACTAATAATCATCAACATGATTAAACTATTACAATTAATACTGGCATGCCCTTATTCAACAAGTAGTCATTCTCTTTAATTTTATATTCCGAAAGTTATTTAAACTATTAGTATGTACATTTACTGATTTGTGCGACTAAACCAAAAAATTTATCATTTACTTACCATCAGAATCGATGTAGTTAAAATTTCAATAATAATCCAAAAGATGATTCTGGAAACACGAAACATGTTTACTGGTTTAGACCTTTACATGCTCGAACTTGCACACAACTCTAGCGGAAAATAAAAACAGAGCGCCCGACCTGACCAAATCTAAGAAACTATCATTTAAATGTGAAAAAATCACTTCGTATCAGTTTTCAAGTATAGAATTTGCTATAAAATACTGAATTATTAAGAATTTAAAATACAGACGATTAAAAAAGTTCGTTTTAAATTCCATGACATTCCAGGTTTAACAAACACTTTAAAAATTCCATGACTTTCCCAGGTCTTCCAGGTCTTCCAGTTCTTGTAGCAACCCTGTGTATTTACATAGCGAAGCTATAATGAGCATCTTTCTGAGGGTTCTCAGTATTTCTTCTCACATTAGACAAGTGAAACACATCTCCGTGCAAAAAATGAAGTCGGTAGACCTAATAGTTTTTGCGCTAGGCGTGTTCACGGATGGACAGCCATTTTACCTACTGCATAAAGGTTTTTTTACGAAACCCTAAAGAATTAGTGACTAAAAATGTTTTTGGTTTAAAAATAGAGCATTCTTGCTTGTAAACTAAATTTTTTTTAAAACAATACTACATTCTTGATCTGTCAAATTTTGTCATATTTTTTGGCAATAATAATGAGGGCGTTTAAAAAAACGTTAGCCCTGGTAAAAATACCCGTTAGGAATCATTAGAATCTGTTTAGAAGCCTTGAAGATTGCAGTTCGAGTTTTAAGTGAATTTAAAGAGGTATCGTGGAAAGTAATGTGTTGTAATATGTTCCTAAGGGGATACTGGTTGCGCAGTTAATTTCGCGAAATATTTGTAATAGCTTCTACGGGGAACCTAAGAAGGGGGGTTAGGTTGGTGTCCGACGCCGATTTTTTTGTAACTTTGCAGGTGAAAAGAGGATCCCAGACTATAAAAAAAAAATTTTTTTGGCAATCGTTCATATTTAGGGGTGGAAATCACCCCTTCTATATTTTTGATACTTTTACTGTTTTAAGAGGTATCATTGTTTTTTCTTTCTTGTTTTTGCACAAAATTGTTCTAATTGATTCTATATTATAATATTATCTTGAGTTTTAAAAATACTTACCCCCTAGAGTATCATAATTCAAAAAATCTACCCCTATAGGATGCTTCGCCATATAAAACATAGTTTAAGATTTTGGACTTTGTTGCTGCAAACATATGGTTTTGATAATTAATTCTATTAAGAATTATCAGTCTTATTCGAAATAACCCCTAAATTATGTGCCATCCACCCCTTTAGTATTATCAATAAATAAAAAATTTAGTTATTAATATGACATTTTTGTGAGTAATGGATAAAAATATTTAGTTTGGACAATCAATAATAATATAACTAATTATTTGTTAACGATGGCACATGTTCTTATATTAATAAACCCTTGTTATGTGAAAACTACCCCTCAAAAACTTTTTATGTTTTGTTTAGCAGGCGATTTTAATTACAATACATATATAAAAGAACTGTTTAAAGAATTTTTATTTAGGTTCAGGCACGTACATATTTCCATTGAAAATTGTACACACATACACATACCCTTCCGCATATCGTCCCTGTAGCCCGTATTGCTCAAGGCTTTAGACTTACAATATATCTTCTACGAAATAAAAAATAAATGTGTGATATGATGAGTGTGTTAATTTGATTTGACCATTTGCAAAATTGCGCATAAAATTCTAATATAATTCTCGTTTTAATCTAAAATTGTTTTAAATAACGAAAGATTAGTTAAAAAGAAACAATATCATTCGATTTTTAAGGCACGAGGTTTTCACAGTAATGATATTCTTCGAAGAAGTGTTTTAGGCACAACCTCTTCTTGCACCATGCACATGTTATTACTGCAAAATCACCGCAAATATCACAAAAAGGTTCAATATCTTCCTTGAAACAAAAGTCTACAGGGTTACCAAAATGTGGAGGTCTATTTTCTATATATCCGCTTTTATACCAAGAATATTTGAATACGTTAATAAATCTAGGTGAAGACAATTGATTATGTGTGAGGGACTGTAATTTTAGAATGTTATTTCTAATATGCAAGTTAATATCAGACCTCAAAAGAATAGAAGTGTCAGAGATTTTTCGAACGAAATTCTTACAGATCCTAAACCCAAACACATCTAAGGGCTGAATTTTCCCAGTTGTACCTTTTGGAATAGTTTTCAGTAAAAGGGTTTTACCTTCCGGTATAGCAGTTTGCTCGGTTTGTTCACACTGGCCACTCCATGAATCTAACAATAACACAGAATTTTCTCCTACCTTAGGGAAAAATACATCTTGAAGCCACATTTGTCCAAATTGTCCGGATGGTTCCTTTAAAACTACAAAAAGGGGTGAAAGTAATCTTCCATCGGCAGATATGGTTGGCTGAATCGCATAGCTATGTGTGGTGGAGGAAACCGATTGAACAACATTTTCCACAGTTTTTGTTCCTTTAAAGCTCAAAGTTCTTCCACTGTGTAATTCTAAATTAAAGCCACTTTGATCGGAATTGAAAATTTTGCTTTCTCCATACCTCAGAATTTCTGATTTTACATTGTTTTTAAAAACATCAGATTCTTGTTCTGTATCTCTAGTGTCATGTGAAGATGATACATGTATAAATTTTGTAATTTTTCGTGAAACAACGTTATGCATTTTCTTGAATTTCCATACCCACCAACGTGATGCTTTGAACCATGGCATGTCCAATTCATGCTTCTTTTGTAAAGCCCATCTTCGAAGATCTATATCGTGAACTGTCATCTTTGAAGCAATAGCCTCCTTCGAATTGTCGAAAGTGTATTTTGCAACGTTGTATAACTTATCTTCTCGGTCACCACCACTGTTGACTTGTTCTTGCCATCTTCTTAATGGGGTTGTTGCATATTTTCAAATATTTTTTTTTTTTCCTAATAAAATTAAAGCAACACCAAAAAAATAATGTAAGTACGAAAGGAAAGTTTTTTTCAATTAAGTTTAAATATTTTTTTTAATGTTTGAGAAGTATACTTTTTGAATTTTTGCGGGAAGTAGTTTGCAGGAAGTACTTCATTCTGATTAGCGTGGTTGTCCGGTTGGTTACGGAATATAATACGGCCGCTAGCGATTAAATGTGTAAACAGTAAACATGACCTATTGTAAACGTGTTTTAAAAGTAAAAAAAGGGCCTAAAAGATTTTTAAAATGCCTAGAATTTCACTAAGACCCTGCTTTATAAAGTGTGACAGTGCGAAAAGTTTCAATGAAACTTGGTATCTTTACCGGTTCTTTCAACATCTTTAACGGCTTCTGCCCATTTCCTTCATTTCCTTTTCACTTCTGTGCTTATACGCAACCTTATAAATATTTTGTTTGGATTATATTTGCTATTGCAGTTGCAATCAGGTAGAAAACATTTTTTTTAAAGGCTGCCATTATTATACATACTTGTGAAATGTATATGTTCCGAATATATGATTGACTAAAATTTGAGGTTATCTTTGGAAACATCTCATTTTCACGCACTTGACTGATATTATTCATGACTATCTTTATCTAGGTTTTATATTTAAAGCAAAAGTGTATTTTTTCAGTGAGATTTGGTTACGACTGGTTGCTGCTTTTCGATAATTTTAAGTAAACAAATATCTCTATTAGAAATTATCAATTGAATTTTCGCGAGCTGTCTGCTAGATACTTCGTTAGTCAATGTATCATTATGCTGATTGGTTACGCGCTATTTCGGAAGTGACGTTTCAAGGTCACAGAGTTTTTGAATAGGGATTTGGATACTTTTCTTAAAAAATTTTTATCTCGACAATGAAATATTCAAAATTTTTTTTAAATGCACTAAAATGTTCAGAATGTAATGCAGTATTCAAAAAATATATTACCTAAAAGTCATGCAACGACCCCATTGTCGCTCTGAACGAAGCTTCTTGAATATTTTATGAACGGTTGTAAAAGATAACCGTTTTTTCTTTCCAGAATTCCAAAAGTCAACAGCTTCTTTTTTATAGTCGAAATTAACTCTCTCCTCTTGATATAAACAACTAGGAACTGCACCATAATCCTTTTCTTCTTCTTGTTCTTCATCTTCAATCGGTTGTATGTCAATTTGACTATCCTCATGAGCAAATTGTAAGTCAACTGAATTTTCCATAATAAATGAGGAATCAAACACATTTTTCATTATAATATCCTCTATTACATCGTGCAGATGTACCTCCTCATGTGTTACTTCTGAAGGCTGAATGCCAAGTTTTTCCTTATTGAACGTTATTGTCAACATCGATATTATATTTAATGGATTGATTCTCATTTTATTAGTAATACTTCGCACAATAGAAAAAGAAGCAAATGTGAATGAACAAATGTTCTTTTCTTTCGCTTTATATACATGCCTGATAATGGCTTATATACATTCCTGATAATTTTATATTTGCACAGTTTTATTAAAATTGCCAAAATGATAATATTTTTATCATATCAGACACCCAACTTGTAAACAGTCAATATTTTGTCAATTAGGTTGTTTTTACGTATGTCATACGGCCTCATTTGGATAATAATGACGACAATCTATCTTATTATTAAAAAATGATCCAATTTTAATATTGTCATTATTATTATCTAAATGAGACCATATGACATACGTAAAAAAAAATTAATTGACAATTATTCATTTGACCGTCTAAATAATAAGTTGTGTCTCACACAAATTCTGAAGGCAACATTTTGTTTCTTTTTTCCATTTATTTTTTATTTCGTAGAAGATATATTGTAAGTCCGAAGCCTTGAGCAATAAGGGTTAGAGGGACGATATGCGAAAGGGTACGTGTATGTGTGTACAATTTTCAATGGAAATATGTACGTGCCTGAACCTAAATAAAAATTCTTTAAACAGTTCTGTTATATATGTATTGTCATTAAAATCGCCTGCTAAACAAAACATAAAAAGTTTTTGAGGGGTAGTTTTCACATAAAAAGGGTTTATTAATATAAGAACATGTGCCATCGTTAACAAATAATTAGTTATATTATTATTGATTGTCCGAACTAAATATTTTAATCCATTACTTACAAAAAATTCATATTAATAACTAAAATTTTTATTTATTGATAATACTAAAGGGGTGGATGGCACATAATGTAGGGGTTGTTTCGAAAAAGGCTGATAATTCTTAATAGAATTAATTATCAAAACCAGATGTTTGCAGCAACAAAGTCCAAAATCGTAAACTATGTGTCATATGGCGAAGCATCCTATAGGGGTAGATTTTTTTAATTATGATACTCTAGGGGGTAAGTATTTTTAAAACTCAAGATAATATTATGATATATAATCAATTAGAACAATTTTGTGCAAAAACAAGAAAGAAAAAACAATGATACCTCTTAAAACAGTAAAAGTATCAAAAATATAGAAGGGGTGATTTCCACCCCTAAATATGAACGATTGCCCAAAAAATTAATTTTTTCTTATAGTCTGGGATCCTCTTTTCACCTGCAAAGTTACAAAAAAATCGGCGTCGGACACCAACCTAACCTCCCTTGTAAGTGGAAATTATAATCCGAAATAGCTTTTTGAATATTTATTTAAAGGGATCTAATAGGAATTTAATAGGGATATCATTCTAAGAGGATCGAAGAGGCATTTAAGTAGACCTTAAGACACGAAATTTTTTTTCGAGAAATTCTTTTAAATGGATCTAATGGGAATTTAATAGGACTACGTTTACTGGAAAAGTTACTAAGAATATAATTGCCGTCTTAAGGGGATCTAAGAAGATTTTAAATGGACATAAAACGCTAAATTATTTTGTATGGAATTTCTCTGAGTGGACTTAAAGGGAATTTAAGAGGCTGCGTTTACTGGAAAAGTTACTAAATATGCAATTGCCATCTCAAGAAGATCTAAGAGGATCTTAAACGGACATTAAAACACTACATTATTTTGTGCGGAATTTCTTTAAATGGATCTAACAGTAATTTAAGAGACAGCGTTTACTGCGACTAAGTATAGAATTTTCGTCTTAAGATGATCTAAGGGGGTCTTAAGCAGACATTAAAACATTAAATTTTTTTTTGCGCGAAATTTCTCTAAGTGGATGTAACAGCAATTTAAGAGGCTGCGTTTACTGGAAAAATGACTCAAGTATATAATTATTCTCTTAAGACGATCTAAGGGTATCTTAGACGGACAGTAAATCACTAATTTTTTTTTGTACGGAATTTCTTCAAGTGGATGTAATACGTATTCAAAATGACTGCGTTTACTGGAAATGCGACTGAGTATGAAATTTGCATTCTGAGGGGATCTAAAGGGAACTTAAGTGGTCACTAAAAAACTAAATTATTTTGTACGGAATTCCTCTAAGTGGATCTAACGGTAATTTAAGAGACTGCGTTTACTAGAAAAGTTACTGAGTATATAATTGCCGTCTTAAGAGGACCTAAGGGGATCTTAACTGGACATTAAAACGCTAAATTATTTTGTCCGGAATTTCTCTAAGTGGATCTAACACTAATTTAAGAGGCTGCGTTTACTGGGAAACCGACTAAGTATAGAATTTTCGTCTTGAGAGGATCTACGGGGATCTTAAGCAGACATTAAGACATTAAATTATTTTTGTGCGAAATTTCTCTAAGTGGATATAACAGTAATTTGAGAGGCTGCGTTTACTAAAAAAATGACTAAGAATATAATTGCTGTCTTAAGAGAATCTAAGGGTATCTTAGACGGACATTAAAACACTACATTTTTTTTACGGAATTTCTCTAAGTGGACGTAGTAGGTATACACTATACAGGGTGTCCCAGACTTAAGTGTCCGGACTTATATAGCCGTATACAAATAATAAAAATAAATAGAACATTCCTTTTCCAAAAATCAGTTGAAGTTTTAGTTTCTTAGTTATAAAATATTTAAGCTGGACCAATCATGAGCGCCGTATAAACAGCCATGTATGCGTAAATGGGATTTCAACGCAGTATTGTTATACACGGCTGTTAATACGGCACTCCTGATTGGACCAGCTTAAATATTTTATAACTCAGAAACTGAAACTTCAACTGATTTTTGGGAAAGGAATTTTAGATTCATTTTTTTTATTTTTATACGGCCATATAAGTCCGGACACTTGCGCCTGGGGCACCCTGTATAAAAGGACTGCTATGATATACAACTACACTCGAACTCCTAAGATACGAGCTCCAGAGATACGAGCGTCTCGACTCCAAAGAAGCGAGCGGAATTTTTTCCCCTCTACCCCCACCATTTCCGAGAGTGAGGCGCGCGCGAAAGCGCGCTGATTTGTATTCAACGTTTATTCACTGCAAATTGCATACGCGCACGTGCGCGTAGTAGGCCTATGTGGATTCTCACGCATTGCCCCCAAAATCTAAACGTTGCAGAAGTGGGAGCCCCTTTGACGCTCGTATCTTTGGAGTTCCCGATTCCCGAACTTCTCATATCTTTGGAGTTCGAGTGTATAATTCTTCTTAATTTCACTTCACACTATACGATACAGTGTCAGAATGCATTTACCTATGAAGAGATTTCATTGCTTGCAGGAAGGTAACCAGCGGGATGCCACGCAAGCGTTGTCGTCAATTGAAAATATTTCAAAAAATATACTCTAGTTTTTCTTTCTCTCAGCGCACATGTTCTGTAAATGTTACATAACAAAAAGGGAATATATATATATATAACATTGTTGCAATCGCGTGCCATAACAATTACAGAACATGAAGGTCACACTGTTCTGTAACGCTGTTACTATAATGATACGTAACAGTTTTGGAATTCTGTAATGGAACTGATATATCACAGAGTGATAGAACTGTTATGTCACTAGAATGTGACACGTATTACAGAAATGAAACATAAAGTCCACAGTTCTGTAACGATCTTAGACCAGTGTTGTGCTGATGGCCGGGTGCAGTAATTGACTTAAGCTGGATAAGAATAAGCCGACAACAGAACCAAATATCGTTCAATGTCTGGTCAACCGAGAAGAAAATATTTTATATTATAGCATTTTATTTTTTAATTTGAACCCTACCATTTTTGAACCCACCTTTTCATAATATTTCTAAAGTCATGAAATAATAAATATATATTCCTGAGAGGACCCTGGGTCATTCAGCAAAAAAGCATGGCCGAGATTTTGTAACGAATGTTCAAGCGGTTCGATAGCGCAATTGGCTAAGGCATCGGCTAAGTACATACGGGTTAGGTAGTTTAGGTAGGGTTCGAGTCCCCAGCGAGTGCTTGTTTTCAACGGGCTTAAGCGTACGATTATATGTGTAGGGGGCCGTGCTTGAAATAAGGTTATTTAAAATATAAACTAAGTGCCGAAATAATGCAAAAAACATTTTTGTGTCACATATGGGGCATAATTTCTTAAGTGTACCCACCTCGAAAATGAAAGTTGTCCGATCGGGCTAAAAATTGGCCCAATTGTAGTCCTATTAGATAGTACTCCTCACACAAAAAATTAATTCATTTTGATGATTATTTATCAAAGTGAAGGGGGTACAATTTTGGGTTTTTTTTTAGCAAAGCCTTACTTTCAAACGTTTTTAACTTTTGTCCTATTGCCTTAAACAATATTTCACTCATAATGTTTTCGATAGGTTTTGTCACAAACTTTCTGGTGGTAATAACGATTTTTGAAAAAAATCCAAATTTGACCCAAATTTTTGAAAATCAAAAATGAATTGGACTTTTTTTCAAACTTGGGCACTTTTTTTTCTTCAAAATAGTTTTAAACGAAAGCTGAGATTTTTTCTTATAAGACCCCCAATTTTCAGAGTGGCAAATTAATTTTTCTTTGAGTAATAGAACGATACGTAAACAAGATGCCGTGATAGGGCGGGTGGCGCGCGATTTTCCCTAGTGCGCTCACGCCGAGGATCGTTGTGTAACGCTTTAGTGCTAGTTTTTTTAGTTAAGTAATATTATATGGTAATATTATCTGTCTTTCTGTTCGATTTTTTGGCGATAGTTTCAACAGTTGTTTTCTTTGCAGGCCTCTTTTGCGGTTGTTGTTTTTTGCCATTCGAGAAGATGTCGTATTTCTCAGAGGACGAAAACTTCTTGAGTTTGAAGTTTTCCGTCTTGAGTGGGAATGAAAGCGTGGTACTGTAATGTATCTGGCATCATGACAGCTTCATCAAATCTGGTTTTCAGTCACTCGGTGGCTAAGGAATGATTTTCTTTGCTGCTGAAAAAAATTTCGGTTTCCTAACAGTTACTCTTTGCCCACTGAAACAAAGTATGGAGAGTAAGTATGTGATGTTTCGGAGAACATTGTAAGCTTGAACGTACTGATTGTCTCTTTATATTCGCTCCTATACCATCACATGCACCCTTACCATGATATGTACCATGGAAGTGCCATTCAGCTTGGATACCAAAATCTTCATGGGCTTAGAGATTAAGAAAGCTACTCTTATTTTTGAAGTGTTGCCCTGCACCATCAGTGAAATAGTAGATTTTACTTGGCCTGAAATGAGTTTTCAAGTATTCTACTATTATCTTTTGATACTCGTGAACAGACACCGTGTCATGAGCAATAAATTTTCCTTCAGGTTTTTGAAAAAAAATGTAAATATAAAAAAAAATGTAAATTCAAAAGACGTATATTCTCACTTCTAATTTTTAAAGCATATTCCCATTTAATTTTACACTGGCCGTAATGCAAGCCTTGTTAATTCACCCAGAAAATGCAGAGAACAGTTATTCTAGTAGCATATAATATTACTTAACTTAAAAAACTGGCACTAAAGCGTTGCACAAAGATCCTCGGTCTGAGCGCACTAGGGGAGATCGCGCGCCACCGGCCCTATCGCGGCATCTTGTTTACGTATCGTTCTATTATTCAAAGACAAATTAATTTGCCACTCTGAAAATTAGCGGTCTTATAGGAAAAAATCTCAGCTTTTTTTTAAAACTATTTTGAAGAAAAAAAAAAGTGCCCAAGTTTGGAAAAAGGCAAATTTAATTTTGATTTTCAAAAATTTGGGTCAAATTATGATTTTTTCAAAAATCGTTATAACCACCAGAAAGTTTGTGAAAAAATCTATCAGAAACATTTGGAGTGAAATATTGTTTAAGGCAATAGGACAAAAGTTACAAACGTTTGAAAGTAAGGCTTTGCTCAAAAACCCAAAAATTGTACCCCCTCCACTTTGATAAATAATGATCAAAATGAGTTAATTTTTGGTGTGAGGAGTACTATCTAATAGGACTACAATTGGGCCAATTTTTAGCCCGATCAGACAACTTTCATTTTCAAGGTGGGTACACTTAAGAAAGTATGCCCCATATCAAATACACATTACACGCACATAGGAACCTCATAGAAATCTTTTAACCTCCCAGTAAGCGAGGACAAAAAACCCTTCATCTCCTCTTAGGTTCTACATAAGAACCCCTTACGAACCTTATAAGATCCTTATAAAACCCCAGTACACCTACGATGACCAGACGTCCGTCTTTTACAATGGTTGTCCTTCCGTCTTTCTTTTTTGTCCAATGTCCTTCTTTTTCAAGATTTTCGTGATATTTCGCGTTTTTAATTGCGTAGACCTAAATTTTGTTCACAATTTCTAAGGAAATTGACGTTTGACCAATGAAGATATCACTTGGAGTTGCCTCATTGGTCACGACGTTTGCGGAACGTCGAATGATTTTGAATACTTTCACAGAAAAAAGAGCATGAAGTTGACATAGTTGATTTTAATTATTGACATTATTAAATTTGATCTACAGTTGAAAGATTTGCTGCAACAGAAATCAACTTTTTAAAAAACTGAGATAATTTCGTGTTATTAAACTGTCTTGGAATCATTTTTTAAAGAAAAAGCGTCGCCTGCTATATAGGTGTAGTTGACAGCAGTGCGAAGAACATGAAAGTATGAATGAAATCGGTCTGGAAATCAGGACACCAGAGTTCAGAAAACACTGCACTTATTACATTTTCATTTTTTATGAAAATATATTCTCCGTGACTGAGAATAAGGCACTTGATATCAGTCAAAAAGTCATCATATTCACTATGATCTTACTGTGGTTCACAAGTTGTGAGGTAGGAATTTCCGTCCTGATATTTTATTCATGAAACCATTTTTTAAATTAAAATTTGAAATGTACTTTACATTAGGATTTATTCTCAATTATTAATATTTAGGCTTCATTTTATGCCGAAATAAATTGAAGATGTAACTTATTCATCACATGAGAAATCTTGTTGATGCTTCCACCTCAAAATTAATTCGATTTCTATTTTTCGTTTTGTTCGAAAAGAAACGATGGTTGCTGTGTCAAATTTTTCATTTTCGTTCAGGAAAAATACGTTTTAATTCGTCTGCGATAAGTCTAATAATTTTTAAAATAATAAATAAGTAAGCGAAAAGTTGTTTTAAATCTGGCGTCCTAATACTCCTAGTTTATATCTCGAATTTAACCGCGGATAAGTTTACATGCAACAATATTTATTTGCCATTCCTGGACATAACGCCAATTGCGAACGTATTTTTTCTCCTATGAATTCTCAGTGGAGTGCTGAACGTAATCAAATGTCACTTGATACAGTTAAAAATATTCTAAATATTCAGTTTAACTTCAAAAATCTACCACGTCTCGAATTTAACCAATATTTAAAAAATGCAAACATCAATTTGTTAAAAAAAATTGGAAGTTCTGAGAAGTATATGTGACGTGCGCCGAAGAAAGGGGGCTTACTCTGGAAAGCGAGATTTTTCAGGACGAGCGGTCGAAGTCGACCCGATAGACGCGACTTTTAGGAGAGAGGGAAGACTAAGGAAATCTTCCCTGTCCACTTGCCACTACATTCTCACGCATGTAGCGGCGCTGCTCACGGACGGGGTATAGATGAGACGCGGAGATGTGGTGGTGAGTGGTTGGGAGGTGTTTCACGGGATCTCGAGCTCTCGAACGAAAGCACGATTTCTCGGGTACCTATCAACTTAATTATTAGCAATAATAACGCTCGGAAATTTTTTTCGATGGTTTAATTAAAAAGAACAACTCAAAAACTATCGAAAGGTGTAAAAACTTCGATTTTGATTTTTTCAGAGTAAGCCCCCTTTCTTCGGCGCACGTCACATATATAATAATCTACATATTATATCACTATATTGTTTAAATGGAAATTTTGGTCTCGAAATAGTTATTTATATTATAATTACTCATAATATTATAATATTATTCAAATATTTATTGCTACTTATATAATTTATTCATGTATTAGAGTAATAACCTTTTTCACTTTTCAAATAGCGCGCCAAATTGGGCTAGAGGTGGAGGGGGGCTTAATGGTGGGAGGTGGTGAGGAGTGGGGGTCCTTATTAGGTATTATCACTTCAACCACCAGCTAACTTCACTTCGTTGAGTGCTGAGGGGAAAACAATGGACCAAATGCATGGGACAAAACTTCATTTTTGTAATATCTTCGTAATGAATCGTGATTATTATCATTTTATTATTCCATTAAATAGTTCATAAAACATCAAAACTATTTTTCAAATACACTTATATGGAAAAAAATAGTTTTTACGCAGATATTAGCAAAATAGGGCAAAAATGGACCGAATCCCATGCATTTGGTCCATTAGGTATTTTCACTTCATAGTCAGCTAACTTCACTTCGTTAACTGCTGAGGGGAAAACAGTAGATCAAATGCGAGGGATTCGCTCCATTTTTGCCCTATTTTGTTAATATTTTCGTAAAAACTCATTTTTTCTATATAAATGTATTTGAAAAATAGTTTATATTCTTTAAGAACTATTCAATGAGATAATAAAATGGTAATAATTATTATTCATCATGAAGATATTACAAAAATAAAGTTTCGTCCCATGCATTTGATCCATTGTTTTCCCCTCAGCACTCAACGAAGTGAAGTTAGCTGATGGTTGAAGTGAAAATACCTACACTCCACGCTCCCTTATACGACGAGCTCGGGACCAAAAACATTCCCTTATACGACGGCGCAAGAGGGACCCGTCTAACCCCTTCCCCCAACAAGCTCACGAGGTCGTGCGCATACGCGTTGAATCCTGTGTCAGTTAGAGCTGGCTCCATAGCTCCATGAATATAGCTTTGTTTGCGAATGTAAACATTGTCAGATTGTCAAATTTTGTAGAATTGTAGGTTAATGACATTTTTAAGATAACCCCTTATAAAAATTCGTAATAAAAGTGTTCCATTTCAAAACTCATAACTAGGTAATCCTAAAAGCACTATACGAAAATATTGTATTCATATTTACGCGCGAGACTATTTGCTTCCCGCGCAAACTTTGAGCGGAGGAGTGGGGATGAAGGAGAACGAATTTCCCGTCGTACAGGGGAGCGCCAACTGGTCGTATAATGGAGCGGGCGTATAAGGGAATGTCGTATAAGGGAGCGTGGAGTGTAATTGTTTTCCCCCTCAGCATTCAACGGAGTGAAGTTAGCTGACGATGAAGTGCAAATGCCTAATATTCCTAGCAGGTCATCTGGTCACCCTAAGTACACCACGAGTCAGATCCATTTAGAAACATTTCACGCACATAGAAACCTTATAAACTTCCAGTAAGCGAGGACAAAAACCCCTTTGTTTACTTCTAAGTCCCTATAGGATTCACTTACAACCATCATACAATCCACAGTATATGATCTTTCAAGCATGGAACAAAACCCTCTTTGAAAAATCATAGGAATCCTTAAATTCCTAAATCTACAGGGTGTCCCAAACTCAAGTGTCCGGACTTATATAGCCATATAAAAATTAAAAAAATAAATAGAAAATTCCTTTTCCAAAAATCAGTTGAAGTTTTAGTTTTTTAGTTATAAAAAACTTAAGCTGGACCAATCAGGAGCGCCGTATAAACAGCCGTGTGTACGTGAACGAGATTCCAATGCAGTGTTATCGAAGCGAGCGCAGAGGTGGGGTTAGCGACAGGAGAACACAACGTTGGAAGCCCGTTCACGCACACACAGCTATTTATACAGCGCTCCTGATTGGTCCAGCTTAAATGTTTCATAACTAAAAAAGTAAAAATTGAACTGATTTTTGGAAAAGGAATTTTTTTTTAATTTTTATATGGCTATATAAGTCCGGACACTTGAGTCTGGGACACCCTGTATAGGCATTCTAGGACGGATTTTTAGCAGGGAGTTTTATATTGTCAAGAACATCCTTTTTCAAAAAATCCCTATGCTTGCTCCCTAAAGATCCTCCTTTGATGTAAAGCAAAATTAATGTTTCTAAAACATTAAAACCCTATGGTTAAGTGAAGATTGCTTAAATGTAATTACTAAAGGTGTTTGCGCAGCTGATGAAACGAAGGGGCAAGTGGATGAAGGTATATGTCACAATTTTTGAAAAATCGACTTTTGATAATAGTTCAATGTGATGTGGCCAACTGAATAATATACCCTTGCTACATCTCACAGAATGCCTTTAGTATTCTCAAAACTGAGCTCATAAAGGTGAGTCCTTGCACAGCTCTGCGTTGGTATCTAGAAACTTTGGAGGCGTTCTTCTCGAATTTAGAAAACTGTCACATATCACCTTCATCCACTTGCCCCTTCCGTTTGGCTTAAAACTGTAGACGGTTAGATTGCAGAATAGGGGCGTCACCTCTGTTTTGGCTGGAAAAATGTTTTTTCCAGCAACAAACTATTGTATTGTGTAATTGAGCTGCCGGATCGAATAAGGGCACATAAAATTATTTCGCCGAGAGTGGGGAGACCCCTGGAGGCTTTCTGGAACATTTTCGAATTTTAATTTTTAAAGATTATCTCTAGATATAGAATTTCATTGCGCATCTTTTTTCCTCAGACAAAAAGTTGTAGTCAGTCAGTTTTTGGAATTTTTCAATAAAATTTTCAGAAAATATAATTTGAACTGTCCTTCAACTGATACAACAAAAGGAATTAAAAAATTTATTTCAAAAAAATTGTTCATAATTTTTTTCTGATGCTTGGCGCAAATTGGATTTCTCTAACTTCGTTTATCGAGCGAATTTTCAGCAACAAAAAACTTCCAGCGAGAAAGTTGTTAACAACAGTACAAAGCTGTTTTCTGGAAAATGTTAGCCCAATTGAACTGATATTTAAGACATTATTAACGTGTCAAGTAGCTAGCAGCTGTACGACTCGCGCGCGGACTGTAGCGAGAGTCTCAGATCCGATTCTTAATACAGTTCACCGGCGCCAAAAATAAAAACTAATCAAGAAATCAGGTAATATAAAAGTATTATGAATGAATAAATAAATCAATTTGAATAATGTAAAATATTCTATTCATTTCATATTGGTTCTATTTTTGAGACGAACTGTGCAAAAGTAAAACAAAACATAAACATCTAATAGTTGAGATTCACCGGATTCCTAATTCCGCGAATTTTTCAATGCTTAAAATTCGTGGAATTGAAAAAAGTGAGAGATCGAGACAGTGCACTCGTTTTTGGTTCTTTTTGTAATAATAATAATAATCTGAAGGAAATTTTTTTCAGTAAGTGAACGATTCGTCACTATTTTATCAGCGAAATTTCCGTTTTTTCTTTCAAGGTAAAGAATATACATCTGTATCTAATAAAGTCCAGAATGCAGAAGTTTTTGAGCCAGTTAAACTCTACTGCAATCGTTTGAAGTCTTATGAACAGGGATCTCATTGGAAATAAAAAGTTCAGAAAGCATACTATTTATATTGAAGACGTCTATACATTTTTTAATTAAAATTAATTAAATAACAGAAAAAGATTTTTGATTAAAATAAATTATTTTAATGCAATGTTATGTATATTTTAATTTTTGATGTTATATATATATATATATATATATATGTATTCAGTTATGTATATTTATTTAATGATTTATAATAATTTTATATCACCTGATTTCTTGATAATTTTTTATATTTGGCGCCGGTGAACTGTATTAAGAATCGGATCTGAGATTCTCGCTCACAGTGTTCCCCAAGCCTGCAAAAGTGGTCCAAAAATGGATCCAAAATCGGCTAACGCAGAAAGTTTCTACATCGTCTGCAGATGAAAAAAATGTCAACCTGAAAATCCTAAGTGATCGGGTTCGCAAGTTATGGACGCTTTTGTGTTTATGCTATGCGCATTCATGGTTAGCAAAGTAGAGCATTTAAGTATATACGTGTAATCCGTTTTTTTTTTTTAACTCAGAGTCGAAGACTCTAATTTCGATGACTTTCTCTAACAGTTCTTCAGCATTAGCGTAGACAACAGGACGTAATTGCTCATCTGCATTTGTTTCACAATCAAATTCATAGACACCCGTTTTGTAAACATCAGCCAATTCTTTAGATTTTTCCGACATATGCCCTCGATAATTTTTTGGAATAGACATTTTCCCAACATTACATCTTATGAGATTTGTTATTTTTCTCATTTGATTTTGTGAAGCTCCGAGTTGTACTCGAAAATTATCTAAGTTATCTTCGTCGAAGACCACGTTTTTTCTACTTTATTTAATGTTATCTTCATACTTCGTCCAGCAGTACTCAAATTTAAATCAATGTTGGCCGTTTACTACTTTCATCGAAATTGGATTCTACATTGTTTTTTATAACATGTGTTGCAATTTGTTGTTGAATTTTGTCAGGTAGTTTTTCAACCCATTTAATCATATTATCCCTAAGATTTCTACAAACATGAGCTTTACCTCTGCTAATTTCTTGAAAGCACTTAGTACAATATTTGATTAAAACAACAGAATCTCTACTTTTATCCAATAAAGGCTGCTCTGATTTTTGTGATTCATAGAATCCAGTAGGAAGGTCAATTTCCTTATTTATATCCCTGAAATTACCTCTGCCTTTCTCAACTTTTACGTGTCCTTTAGACTGAGCAGTCATGCATATGTAGCAATCACAAGCGTTATTTAAACGAGTCTGTTTCGCTATTACTAACTCTTTATAATTAGGCATAGACGGTATTTGACGATTGAAAATTTCTTTTTCAGTATCAAGAAGTGTCAAATAGCAAGACCTGCATATGCTCAGAGGATATTTTTCATCATTTAAATCGAAATCCACAGATACAAACTTTTTTACAAGTTTTTCAGTAGCTTTATTTATTAAAAATTTTTCTGGCTTTATTTTACCGAAAATTATATTTCTTCCACATGTACCACATACTTTTCTTCTATTCTCAGAATGAGAACACCGAGGAGGCATTATGAAAACCTAAGTTTAAAAAATGCAACTCGAAGAGTTTTGATGGATTTTCCTCTGGCGTATATGTTACTTTGACATGGATTTTCCTATTACATACAGTGGGTCCAGAGACAGTGTGGCAACCTAGTTACAACTCGCTGATTGGCTCAGTTTTCTCATACATATACTATAGATAAATAGTATATATATATATATATATATATATATATATACTAAACTATTGATAATCTCAACCTAAAGTGGCGGCATCCCGCCTTAGAATGGTGGCATCCGGCTAGGTTGCCACACTGTCTCTGGACCCACTGTACTATTACATATTTCGATGCGCCACCTAGTGGTACTAAAAAACGATTTAAATTGTGTCATATGTTTATAAAAAAACAGCTCCATAAAAATTAGCTGAAGCGTTTTGCGATACGTCGGAAAAATGGAACAACTGAAATATTCCTTTGTTTATAACGCCGTTACATCAATATATCAATGAATTTTCGAATGAAAAAAACAATATTAACAATAAATAATTCATACACACTCATTTTCTTCGACTCGAAGTTAAAAAAAACGGATTACACGTATATACTCAAATGCTCTACTTTGCTAACCATGAATGCGCATAGCATAAACACAAAAGCGTCCATAACTTGCGAACCCGATCACTTAGGATTTTCAGGTTGACATTTTTTTAATCTACAAACAATGTAGAAACTTTCTGCGTTAGCCGATTTTGGATCCATTTTTGGACCACTTTTGCAGGCTTGGGGAACACTGTGCGCTACAGTCCGCGCGCGAGTCGCATAGCCGCTAGCGACTTGACACATTAATAATTTCTTAAAATATCACTTCGATTGGGCTAAAATTTTCCAGAAAACTTCTTTGTACTGTTGCTAACAACTTTCTCGATTGAAGTTTTTTGTTGCTGAAAATTCGCTCGATAAACGAAACGCTGGAAGTTAGAGAAGTCCAATGGGCGCCAAGCGTTAGAAAAAAATTATTAACCATTTTTTTAAAATAAATTCCTTAATTCCTTTTATTGTGCCAGCCAAAGGACATTTTTATCTACATTCTCTGAAATTTTTATTGAAAAATTCCAAAAACTGACTGACTGAGCACGAGTTGAATTGAAAAACGAATTAAAATCGATTTTTCCCAAACAGTTAGTTTTTTGGCTTTAATTAGAAAAATAAGAAAGCTACAACTTTTTGCCTGGAGAAAAAGAGATGCGCAATGAAATTATACATCCAGATATAGTGTTTAAAAATAAAAATTCGAAAATGTTTCAGAAAGCTCCCAGGGGCCTTCCCACTCTCGGCGAAATAATTTTATGTGCCCTTATTCGATCCAGCAGCTCTTGAGACGCGACGTTGGAAAGGGGTAGGGATTTGACCCACATTATTTTTGTGACCAGTCTAAGGGGTGCCTTCCCGCCCCCCACAAGACGTTGGAAATGGGTAGGGGTTTATTCAAAATTATTTTTGTGACCATTGCATATCTATTTTTTATATTTGTGACATACAGATCTCGATTGCCATCGATAGCCAAGGGCCTCCTTTCGTCTCATATCGTGACAGACCCATATTTGAGACATCGTAGTGACAAAAGTAACAATAATTTAAAACTTTATCCTTACCAAATCGCTTCATTTATTGTCCAATTAAAGATTCTAATAGTTTGTTGCCGAAAAAAAATTTTGTTCAGCCAAAAAAGAGGCGACGCCCCTATTCTGCAATTGCACCCTGTAGACTAATCGTAGACGGATAGTTTAACTATTAATCACTAAACAATTGGCTAGTAGTCCATGAACTGTCAAGACATTTTATGCAATATCTATTTACACTGAGTGTACGACATATGTAAGACGTTTTAGTAATTACATCTTTCTATATATTGGCAGCAGTATTCGTGCAAGACGCGCATTCTTATAGTTCTAATTATACTTTATTGGTACATAAATTGCTCCTACTTATTTTGAGTCCTAATTATTTCCCGAGATATTACATGTAATGAGAGTGAACTCTTCAAATATATGACCACGAAGACTTGTAGTTTGTACCCGACTCAGGTAGGCATATTTTGAATGAAAGTAAAACTGAAAAGACGTGTAAAAACGGAAGTGCGTTAGAGAGTCTTTGCTTCTGAGGATACTTTATAATAATTAAAAACATCAAAGACCAACCTTAGAACTTGAAACACAGAACTATAATAATCATATACGTCTTCCTTCTCTGTTAAATAAACACCCCCATGTGTACGATACACACAAAACAATTGTATTGTTTACGAGCATTTACTGGTTCGCATGTTGGATTGTTGTTGGAGTTGAATGTAGATCACGATACCATCCCCATGCAACATACCATGATCCAATAAATACATGGTCTAACCACTTGAGGACCCGTTTCGTCCATGTCACGAAATCCCTCAATTCCACCATCTTGTTATTATGACCGCGCAGTTTGATTTTGACGCGTACTCCGTACGACAAACTATTATAGGAAAATGGGCATGTAGGAAGAAATATTATGAAAATATTGAAATAATGAATTCCAAAAAAAAACTTGAAATGAATACTGAATGATGTATATTAACTCTGATAAGGAAATAAATTATATTCAGAACAGAATGGAAGTTTGTAAATAATACTAAATGAGGGTGATCACAAGTACATACAAATTTTGATATTTACGTCAATAACATTGTAACATTTTAACATTGTGAATATCTCCGTTTAACAGTGTATACATAATTCTCATGTCGCCAATGCTTGCAGAAAAATATATGCAAAAGTGACTCTTCTTTATACAATACTTCTTTATATACTGTGAACCTTCATGTTTTAATTTCGTGAAGAGTTCAATATGGCAAAACAATTCTTCACGAATACAAAATGCAAATTGAAAAGTAGTGCTTTTGTCCCGCCTTGCCCCGGTCGCCCCTAATATTATTACAAATGACAAACAATGGAAAGGAACCATACATTGGAATCCCTGGCGGACCGAACGAACGGAGCGGATACGCTACAGCGTATCCTTATAGTATCCACATCGTATCCTCTCCGTATCATGCAAGAAAAACTCATTAAAAAAGGAAGATGAACATTTCACTTGTTGAAATTCGGATTCTACGTGAAATTTTACGTTAAAAGGTCACGAAGTAATCGCAATAGTTTTTCTTGTAGCATTAAAAACTTAAAAAAAAAAATAATACTTATCGATAACGTGGGCTGAAGGCGACTTCAAACGCATCGTCGACGGATAAAGCCTATGAACTGCTACTGAATGACGATGCGTTTGAAGTCGCCTTCAGCGCACGTCATCGATAAGTATTATATTTATTAAAAGTTTTTAATGTTGCAAGAAAAACTATTGCGATTACTTCGTGACCTTTTAACGCAAAATTTCACGTAGAATCCGAATTTTAACAAGTGAAATGTTCATCTTCCTTTTTTAATGAGTTTTTCTTGCATGATACGGAGAGAATACGATGTGGATACTATAAGGATACGCTGTAGCGTATCCGCTCCGTTCGTTCGGTCCGCCAGGGTAATAATCAGTATATGTTTCATTATCAGTTATGAAACCAAAATCTTGTAAAATTTGGATTTAATTATTTTATTTTCGCACATATCAAACTTACTCGTACTGACGGACAATTTGAAATCGTTGACACAATGCTAAAGAGAATTAAGAATATTTATTAATCCAACTTTTTATTGATGGGACAAATCGCGAGACAAAACGATTTATAAAGTTTGAATAACCCTATGACCTTTATATGAAAAAAATCGTAAATGTGTTTATAGGCCCAGATAACAAAATGTGCGCATGGTGCGCGCATGGTGGGGGCACGCGTGCGGATAAAACCGCATGACGTGCGCGCAACTGATCACGCAGGTGCGTCCTCAATTGAGGGTCATATCGCTCGCACGCCGTGCGACTCGCACGCGTGCGGGCAAAATGCGATTGCATTGTAAAGGACAAGTCTTATATTTAAATGATATTGTTACTTGTGAAATTGAAAACAAATTAATTTTATACAAAGCTTTTATTTAAATTCGAGCAATGTGATTGTTTGGATACAACATGTCCTGGAAATTAATTTTTCCAACTTATATCTTTGGGACTGAAAGGTTATCATTCACATTCTTCTGATCTGGACACTTTAAAGTGTCGACGTCCCTAATTAAATGAATGGGCTATAGCAAATAAACAAAATAAACACTATTCACGTGCATTCAAATTCACGAAATCCACTAAAGTCAACACATAAAACCGCCAACGCAATGGGTGCATGCGGGAAGCAAGACAAGCAAGACCGCGGATTTTGCAGGTTACCGCGTGCCTCGACAGCGTACTACACGTGAAATTTTGAAAACACAGAGAAAATGAAAACCGTTGAGAAAACTCGAGAAATGATTTGAAACGAAGCAAAACGCTCAGACAAGACCGCGGGACACTCGTGGCATGTCGGGCATTTCCGTTGCATCGACGAAGGCTGCTACGCCATATGTAATATTCAGCGACAGCGCGCGGGTTTTAAATACATCTTTCTTCATTCCTCTTGGAAATAGTAAAAATACATGTAAGTCCATTGAAAATTAAAGAAGCATCTTTTAAATTCCTTACCAATTTGATTTTAAACTTTACACAATACAAAACATGAAATTCAAGCTACAAATTGAAGTTCCATAAATAAAAAGTATTTAAAGTTGAAAAATAATAAATTCCATAATATTATTATTATAAAAATTATTACACTGCGATGTAAGAATGTTACCTGGTGTAATAATTTTTTAAATTATTTTTTGCAATACCCACCCCAAAAATTGACTTGACGTTTTCATACTTCTAAATTGTGCCTAAAGGAACTTATTTGAGCAGACTGTGTGCGAACAATTTTCACGAATGCGCAGATTGAAGATGGCTTACTTTCGGCACTGGTGAAAAAGCTGCGCATGGGCACTTCCGAAATAAGATACTTTAGACACTGGCATAGGTAACTTTGAACACTGGCGTTGGTATCTTCTTGAAATAAATTTAGATTCAACTCGAACAAATCTCTTAATGATTGCCCACGGCAAAAGAGCATAGGCGCCAACATTTTTTTTGAATAACTTTTGTTTCAAAAATTTTTTTTAACACATTTTTTTCAAAAATTTTTTTCACAAAAATCTTTTCTTCAACAAATTTTTATTTCAAACATTTTTTCTTCAAAATTTTGTTTTTCAAACATTTTTGATTTAAACAATTTTTTTCAACAAAATTTCTTTACTTCACTCTATGCAATATAAAATTAGTGTTTTTCGTTACCTCCTCCTAAAACAACTTTTTTGGACGGGCGTTGCAAAAAATAGCGTGTGATACACGTGCGCATTATAGTTTCAAAATGAATAAAATACATTGCACATCAAACAATTTTACAAATGCATTCAATAATGTTAATAATACAAATTTCCTAATTTATGCTTTCGATCAAATTGGAAATGTTTCAATTTTTATGAATGAACCATTTTAACAATGATTCTAGTTGAAATTATAGTAATAATGATTATCAGTATTGAAAACTACGCTTCTTACTCATGTATTTATGCTATAAACAATGCATCTCACGAAGTGCGACGCACGTGCGCCGCAAATCATGCCTATCACGAAGTGCGACTCATATGCCTCGCACGTGCGTGCCCTTTACACAGTGCAGCGCATAAGCCTCGCATCCTGCAGGCACGGCGGGCCTCGCATGCCGTGCGGGTAACGTGCCTCGCACGATTGTTATCTGGGGGTCAGAAAAGAAAAAACCGAATTTTTTGTTTTCATGCAGTGGAATGAACAGTATGTGTGCGGGATAAATTTTATATTTATAAAGATAATTCACAACAAGGAATCAAGCTTTAAATCATCGAAATTTCAGAGAGGAAACTTTGTCCACGAATCACCATATAATGCAATGTGAAAAGTAAATTATAATTACCTTCATTTGCATATGTGTATTATGGTGGGCCAAATTACACGAAAGTTTCAGAATCGAATCGTAATAGCGCGGAAAAGTTGCTACTCGTCGGCCTGATCGCATTAAATTGTTCTTTTTTTCCAAATCGCACCATATCTTCCGGTCGCACATCGCATTCAAAGTTTCGAAAAATCGCCAAAAATTGAACACGTTTTGGGATTTTTTCTGAGTAAGTTATAGTAATCGAATTTCGTTCAAAATCGGTATGTGACCTCTTCTAAATATCCTTTGACTAAAAAAAAACATTCCCCTTCTCATCCCCCTCTGCTGTAAGGGTGGGGGGGGGGCAAATATCGTAAAAAGGAGCCATTTTATGGTCGTTATTTTCCTTGTGTGAAGTGTGCTGGAGCGATCGGCAACAGCGTGAAACTCTTCACGATAAGTATTACTACATCCTTAACAAGTTAAACAGGGACAAAAAATACCTGGAAACATAAAAAGAGTACACACAATACATTTCTGACTGTCAAATAAAGTTTTTTGACAGTCAGAAATGAATGGGGTGAACTCTTTTTGTGTTTTCAGGTATTTTTTGTCCCTGTTTAACTTGTTAAGGGCCCTGGAAATCGAGTGTAAATCGTAGATAATGTACAAAAAGGTACTTCTTTCGCCGTAAGTTTGCCACCCAACAAACCTTTTGGGAATTTACCCACTCCTTTGGGTAGGGGCCCCTAGTTTTCGTATACGGTGTGTTCGTCCCTGAATGTATAGTAGTTTCTCCCTCCTCCGCTAGGGTCGCGCAAAAGAATTCTTAGTACGCTAACTACTTTACCTGCTACATGTTTTGCTTAATAGTAGAACACTGTACCACAAAAAAGTAATTTTTCTTATTTTCATTGTTACATGAAAAATAGATTTTTTTCCGAAAAAAGCGAGCTGTACCGACAGTCTATATACCCTTTAGATCATTTACACAAAAAATCAGACAAAATGGCTTCGCCGTTTGGCCTGAATCCATTATCTACGATTTACACTCGATTTCCAGGGCCCTTAAGGATGTAGTAATACTTATAGTGAAGAGTTTTGATAAGTTGTATAATTCTCGTGCGAGAGACCTCTGGCAAAGATGCCTTAGTGTAAATGGACTCTATATCATCAGCAACGACATTATAGCTACTGCAGGAAGAAACGGTTTGTTCAGACTTTTAGGCGGTCCAAATAAAGGACAATGAAATTTTTGACCGAGCCTTCTCGCCCAGATAACAATGGTGCGACGCATGTAACCCGCAAGTCGTGCGAGACATGTCGTGCGTGCGAAAATGCATTAATTTTGCCAACATGTGCCTCGTTCAAGTGATGGGCACCAGAGTGCGAGCAGAATGCGTCGCATTACGCTGTCACGCAGTGTTGATATTATGCGACGCACATAGTGTAGGCACCGTGATGGCCGGGGATGCCGTAAATTTGATATGATAAAAAATTAAAAATTATCGTAATATTAAAAATATTTAAAAAACTAATTATTGAACCGCCACATCGTTGATGTATATCAACGATACACATCGTAAATACAATCGCTAAACGCTCGCTTGACTAGTGCGTAATGTGTCATTTTTCCTCCATTTGCAAAGAAGAAGTCAATGTTTCGTTCCTGCTCCCGGCGTCTGCTGTTGTGCCTAGTTTTATCCATTTTATGAACAATCTAATCCATAATTGAATTCTTGGATTTGAGGTTATTGTAGATTTTTATAAGAGCTTTTGCATCGTGCTGCGTTAGCGGTATGTACACATAAAAAATTGTATGCACTATCTAAATGCGTAATCATAACCTCATACTTTTTCGCTTGAGAATGTTGCGTAGCATTTCAATAGAAATCATAGTTGTTTCATATAAAAATACTTATTTCTCCTTAGTATCGTCCAATAAAAACTTATTTTCATTATTAATTCAAGTTTAGAATTGTCGAGTTGATCTTTGAGAATTTAGCTGTAGTGGATTTTTGAGCATATTTCAGATTTTTTGAACTTTTTCCATGCTCACAAATGTTGATGAAATTATTAATTATGTATTACGATTCTTAATGTTACATTACATTATTTTTGAGCCCTGCAATCAATATGAAAAAAATGAGATTTTTATCTTGATATATTAGGTGCTTACTATTTGTATTCTGAATCTTATATTTGCTGTATGAATTAATTAATATGAAAGGTACAATTTTCACTCTAAAATAGATTCATGTGTAGCACGACTTTAATAACATAATAAACGACATAAAATACATTTTCCACTTGTCATTTTACATTTAAAAATAATTAAATAAATTATTTATTAACCCTCCCATTAAACCTGCACTTCGTGCGTGGAATCTGCCCGCACGCGTTGTGCCTGCACGACGTGCGACCCATGTGTGCATCAATTGATGTCGCAGCTGATCATATGTGTGCACGACGTGCGGGATAACCCGCAGGAATACCCGCACAATGCGCACATCGTGCGTACACAATTGTTATCTGGGCGGCGTCATTGTAAATCAAACTCCTTCTCTAATCAACACTAAAATGCACAGTAAAACACTAAAATTCGACACATCTCGGTTTGTCTGGTTGGCACGTTGCGCGCTGCAAGAAGGCGAATTCCTAGAACCGACTGCCGCCCACCCAGCTTGGCCATTGGCCAACCCTCGCTGAGGCACAGCTCCCCCTCCCCTTCCATCATATTGCGGCTGATGTATACTTACGTAATACTGTTCTAAATATAATATATTTTAACGCTTTTAAGGCAGGGTTCTACTTTCTCCGCGCGAAAAAAATGCGATTTTTTTGTAATTTTTTTTTAAAACATGAAGTAAGATATTGATGTAGGGTTTGTTGTGCCTAATGATTATACTCTTAAATTACATTAAAAAATTTTCTTTAGTTTATTTATTGGTCTGAAATTTATACCACATATTTTATACATATACATCAACCGGTGGTAGCAGATTTTTTCATTTACATGCAAATAAAACAAAGTGGCGGCAATTTAAAGAAAAAAAATAAAAAATTTCATTTTTTTGCTTTTTTTTTGCAAAAAAATAATAGTAAAAATAATTTTTTTATATTAATCTGCTATCACCGGTTGATGTATATGTATAGAATATGTGGTATAAATTTCAGACCAATCGATTCGGTAGTTTCGGAGATTTTTTCAGCAAAGCGTGGTTTTGAGGCAAGTGCCATTTAAATATATATATAGAGCGCATAAAATAAACTAAGGAAAATTTTTTAATGTAATTTAAGAGTATATTTATTAGGCACAACAAACCCTACATCAATATCTTTCTTCATGTTTTAAAAAAAAATTACAAAAATATCGCATTTTTTTCGCGCGGAGAATGTAGAACCCTGCCTTAACGCCTTAGCCGATCGCACCTGCACACTTCACACGAGCAAAATAACGACCTTAAAATGGCTCCTTTTTACGATATTTGCCCCTCTCCCACCTTTACAGGAGAGGGGGATGAGAAGGGGAAGTTTCTTTTTAGTCAAAGGATATTTAGAAGAGGTCACATACCGATTTTGAACGAAATTCGATTACTGTAACTTACTAAGAAAAAATCCCAAAACGTGTTTAATTTTTCACGATTTTTCGAAACTTTGAACGCGATATGCGACCGGAACATATGGTCCGATTTGAGAAAAAACAAATTTTATTGCGATCAGGGCTACGAGTAGCAACTTTTCTGTGCTGTTGCGATTCGGTTCGGAAACTTGTGTGTAATCCGGCCCACCCTAATGTGTATTTAAAGTAAGATTCATCATTCTTACATGAAGTAAAAAATACTGTCTCATATTGTAAAATTTCGACATT
Organism: Andricus quercusramuli; assembly: GCA_932178445.1. Lineage (NCBI taxonomy): Eukaryota > Metazoa > Arthropoda > Insecta > Hymenoptera > Cynipidae > Andricus > Andricus quercusramuli. The sequence goes on from CAKNXH010061694.1 coordinate 102,540, forward strand.
CCTTTTGCTTTTACATATAAATATGTATGTTTGCAATATTATTGGGTTTCGCCAACAACATTTATGATTACTTGAAAAAGTCTTCTAAGAATAAGAGAGATATAAAATGTGATTTCATGTTATAATCTATAAACGGTGGAACGGTTACTGAATGCAGAGGAAAACAGTTGCACAAAAAAATCATTCATTTCGGAGAAAACTGAGTTTTACTTTCGAGATTAGAATTTCGTGGTCTCTGACAATCGTCTTAAAATCGTCACAACAATTGTAATTGTTATTTTGTTTTTCAAATTATAAAACGTTCCCAAAATGTTCAGTTGATGAACACGGAGAAAGAAAGTTCTAACGAAAAATGTTATATGTATTATTATTCACTTCCCAGAAAATCAAAATTCTATGAGACGATGTCATCACAGTATGACATAAAATTTATTATCGTATTCAGGTAATGATAAAAAATAAGATTAACATTTTCTGCTGTTGAACCATGAAGATATCGAAATATATGCCTTTTGTGAATATCATAACAAATAGCTTGATCACAAAAGTCTTTGACGTACTGCTACCATCAAAAATACGATTTCAAGCAAATCCTTTTACCTGGGTGATTTGAATTTTTTAGAATTTTCTGAAAAGAACCCCTTCTTTAAAAAATTATTTCGTGCCACCTTCTCCCGTTTCACCCTTTATGTATTAACCCTTAAAGCGCCCACGGGGTATGAGAAGACCCCACCTTTTTTTTGCACGATTATACTGAAGGCAATTATATTAATTCGGGTTCTGTGATACCCCTTAGCGTTCGTTGAACATCTTTTCTTTCGATCGACACAGTTGGCAAGTGGCTGCGTAGATTAGTTCAGCTTCTGCATACGTGTGAAGCAGTCGCCGTCTCCATAGCATGGCGCTTTAAGGGTTAATTATATTACGAACGTAATACAAATTAAAAAAGAAGGAATGTAAACAAGAGTATTGATAATTATGTATAAATATTAATTATCTTTCGATCAAATTCTCCTCCAAAATTTAGAAAAATATTTTTAAATGAATAAAACATAATGATTATCACACAGAAAAAAACTGGGGGTAAGAAATGTTGCAGGTAATCATTACTTATGGGTAAAGTCGGCTAGGGTACAGGGTAATGTCGCGCCGGGTAATTGATAAGTGGTTAAAGTATAACCGACTTTACCCTGGAGGAGGGTAACATGGGCGAAGTGTCACTTGCTGACTTTATGTTTCAAGAACCGGCTATA
>CAKNXH010061694.1:113792-133070 GCA_932178445.1 Andricus quercusramuli
CTACCCGCCTACCGTAACAATTTTATAAACAGTTTTAGAATTTTTTTTATGAATTCCCTCTGTTGGATGTCGGTATTTTTCTACTTCACGTTTTATATTTTACGCGTTAAGGTATATATGATCACAGTGCATAATATAAATAAAAAGAGAACAAAAGAATCAAATATTGTTAACATAAATTGGACCTTCTTTTGATGTAATTTATATATGTTTGATTCATAACTAGGAAAAGAGATGTTTATATCGAGTTACAATTTTATAAATGTGAATATAACAGAAAAAGTTCAGGAATTATAACATTACATTTAAATTTAAATGAGATAATTGGGTGAAAGGCGAGTAGCGCTGCAGTTTTGCCTTTTCCCCGCTGAGTCTAATTGGGAACTATAATCATAATAATCGTGTCATGCCCCTGAATCGAAAAAATCAAAACATGATGCGGGAGTCCCATGTGGGCAGAAAACGTCGGCTTAAAGCGGAAACTAATGAGAGTGAGAGAGACGGACTGATCTATTTGTCTCGTTCACTCTCATGAGTTTCCTACATGGAACGGCACCTTGAGTCGGCCATTTTCATTTTGATTCTCCGGAACAGCGGAACGCGAACGACACATAAAAGTAAGCAGTTGGCAATACATGCGCGCGCATCGCGTCCACGCTACTTTCGCTACTGCTATGTCAAGTCAATGCTATGTCGGGTTTTCAGTCCTATTGTGGAATTACCATTAAGGAAATAGAAAACAATTGGTTTCGGAGATAAACCTATTCTTTCGTTGGTCACTTCTCCCGATGGAAAATTAGCACATTCAAAAAAATTGAATAATGCTCACTCTTTCGTTTGAATATGAAAATGTTAATTTTTTTGAATTCTTTTCTTCTTACCGGGGGAGATGTCACAATATTCCAAGAGACACACTGAAATTTGAAAAACATAACCTGTTGTCGTATGAGCTTGCATGCTTGCATATTTGGTCATACTCGTGAATCGTTCAAATTTCCGATTGCTAGATTTCAATTTCATCATTTATATTCTACAATAATTACTAGTGTTTAAACTAAATACCAGAATCTGGTGCCTTTATTCACCAGATTCTGTTTTTCGTCTGGTCTCATCCTTTCTCCCGCCAGTCTGGTCGACTAGGGGGAGCAGATGCTGAGCCAGACACTGGCCTCTGTCATACAAGGCAGACATTGCTACTAGGGTGGTAACGACTTTTAAAAACGCGTCCATGCCATCGGAGCACACGACAGCAGTTTTTTTACCTCATATCCATAAAAGTCAGCTAGAACAGTCGCAGAACGCGAATACGTCTAGCTCCATTAAACTCTCAACTGTACGCGATCTGTGAATAAAATGTGCCATCCAAAATTGTGTTATTTAGTACAAAACCCCTTTGTTGGTAAGTGGAAATATGGAGTAATGTGACGACTGTCACAAAAATGTAAAAATAAATGTTTTTCACGTGAGCGGATAGTTTGCGTTGTCACGACTTTGAGGGCGAGCTAAACAAGCTGTTCGGGTCAGTAGAATGTACCGATCCTTGTTTAATGTTCACTGCACCACTACTGTGATCTCGGTTCAGTGGATGTTACATATCTTACCGTATTTCATACTAGGGAATAGAGGTTTATTTGAATGAAGGATCACCGTTAATCTAACCCTAAAGTACTGTGACATTTACGAAATTCTATAAGTGCTTTTGACATTTTCACCCCTTCGGTAAGAGCAGTTTTTACTGTTACGGATACACGAAACACTTTGCATTTCTTGATTAGTAAATATTACATTTCTTTTTTTTTCTGCGTGTGCATGTAAAATAAGGATATCTTCAAGCCGTCTTATTTTCTCGTTATTTTTTCTTCTTTCTATCTTAAATACATCGTTACGATATCCCGAAGAGCTTTTTACAATTGTAATAGCTAAACCTTAAAGACTCTTTAAAGCTTCGTTATGGGATATCTTAAAAGATGTCATTCATCTTCAAGAAGATGTTGGAAAGAGCTCTTTGAGATATGTCTTCGTGTTTACTGGGATTGTCAATTGCACTTAGTTTATCCAGTTTATCACAATAACGGACCTACAGGGCGCTTTCGCCCGATTGCAGATCAGCAGATTGCATGCAGAAAGTTCACAAGAGTGAAAGAGACAGGCTGTTCTCCGTCTCTTCCACTCTTGTGGAATTTCTGCATGCAATCTGCTGATCTGCAATCGTGTGAAAGCGCCCTCACTTCGCCAGATAAACTCAAAAAGTATTCAATGGACATTTTTAAATTGCCGATAAACACAGCTCTTTAACGAAGATAATACACAGGACGCAATGTATACAATTCATTGGCATCCCTGAGCCATTCGGCCATTTCGAAATTTTCTGGCCTATTGGAAATACTCTACATCTTACATCTCCAGATGTAAACTTTTGAGCTCAAATAGTTTTGAACGCTCCCAGTGACCATTTTTGGTAACTTAGGAAATATATTTTAAATTATTAACAGTTGGTAGCATTGAGTAGTATAAGAAACAAAGGAGACAAAAAACAAGTTTGAAGTTTGATCACGCCGCATGACATGCTCTGCGCAGCATAACGCAAAACTTCTGTGTTTTTTATCGTAAAATCCGCGAAATCGATTCTCTCAGTTAAAAATGCCAAATAAAAAAAGTTTGTTATGGAAATTCTTTCAACAAATAGTAAATAAGGATATAATAAAGTTGCTTACAAGTGCAATTATTGCAGTGAACTTTGCGATTTTTCTACGCCCAGTTTGACCCTAGGGTGGAATCTAGATAAATAATTCTAAAACTATCTTCATTAAAGACTAATACTATAGAAATGTCAGCTGAAAATAAGCCCAAGAATATTTTGAAATATTTATTATTTCCAGAGTTATTCCAATTTTTGGAAAACATCAAAATTTGAAGTTTCATTTGCAATATTTTTTATGAAGTTGACATTTTGCCTCCAATTTGGATTTATTACATTTCGTGTTATAATGAGGAAAGTTTTTTCATTTGTTTACATTTTCTTGAAACGACAGGTCAAAAGGAGTATTATTTAAGAATATCGATCAGACTGAGTAAGCTAATTGCTGTATTAAATCTCTTGAGACAGATTTAAATCACTTTGTCTTTCTACATAAATAGTTAGTTTTTTATAAGTATTTTAGCTGTTTAGTTTTGTTCATTCCTAAAGCTAGATAGTAAGGATATTTAGGAACGGCTATCCGACTAAGCTTAGTTACAGTATTAATTCTCCAAGTTTGATCAACCAACTGTTATAGATAATAACCGGTAAGTCACAGCAATGAGGTTCATATACAGTACACTCCCGGTAACTGCCAGTCTGACGGGGCTGTAGGGGAGTATAGTTGCAAGAATTTGGCACGTATTGAGTAGGGATGGGCGATTCTCTCGAAAAGATCGATTCATGGATCGATCCAGGATCGAATTTATTAAGATCGATTCAGCAAAAAAATCGAAGCAGAATAATCGATCTTGAAAGAATCGATCTTTTAAGATCGATGTAGAAATGTCCTAAATAGTTTATATTCACCTATAAATCTTAACATTTATTCAATTTCAAATAAAATGATTAAAGATCGACAATTAGATACTGTTAATTCCTTTTTTCACAAAAAACTTTGAAAATCATGAAAAAATGCTCAAACGTTTTTATCATTTCTACTGGAAATAATTTATTATTGTCTACTAAAATATACTCAAATATACTAGCCCTTCATGGTCGAACAAACTATGGTCTCGTCACGCGCAAGTAAAAAAAAGTGAAATAATCAGACGGCTCCCTACACATGCAACTTTTATGCCATGAAATGCTTCGGACCTTCTTTTCTAACAATGGAGGGTAGAAAAAAAAGTCTATTACATTTCGAAACTTTGATAATAAACATGTTGAGCACAGGTCGTGCTTGCGCTTAGATTGAGATGCAGTCTGAGGCACGAAATAGGGATGGGTAACGCTTAGTGAGAATCGATTCTTCGATTCCTCGATTCCGCCGGATGCGTCGATTCCGAGGAATCGAAGAATCTAAGGTAGGAATCGATTCTTTGATTCCAATTCTTCGATTCCTATTCTAATATTTCCCCACTCCTCCATTCTCAAAAAGCCCGCGTAAATTAAAAATTTCAAAGGGTTTTTGGAGAGGTTTGTTGTAAAAATTAAAACCAAAGCAACAAATATAAATTTCAATTCATGTTTTGATGTTTTTTGAAGAAAATTTATAAACTTTCATTAATTAGGTTTTTTTTTCTTTAGGAAAACGAACATTTATTTTCTCTTAACTCTGTGATCGGAATCGATGGCGATTCCGACGAAGAATCGATTCCTGGAATCGATTCCCTGGAACGGAATCGGAATCGACTTGGCCATCCCTAGCACGAAAGAAAAAAGTATAGGAGCAATGAACATCAAAGGTGTATGCCGTGGTCACGAACCTATAAGTCGGACATATGAATAAATAAAAATGAAAGAATCGCTTCTCCGATTCTGGAAGTAAAGAATCGATCCAATAAAAAATCGACTCGCAAAGAATCGATTCAAAAGATCGATCTTTTGAGTGAAAAAGATCGATCTTTGAAGAATCGATCCAGAATCGCCCATCCCTAGTATTGAGTACACCCACTATGCTCTTTCGTATAACCACGCTGCGTTGGAGCTCGCACTTTGGGACATGCGCAGAGACTCGCAGTCGCTTGAAGGCTCTGTTACATGATCCAATAAATACATGGTCTAGCCACGCGCAAGTAAAAAAAACTGAGCCAATGAGGACCCACCGCTTCTTTTCGCCATCTTGGATGGAAAAGGCGGCAAACGTAATTGATTTTTAAATGTAAAATGTTAGAATTGAAATTCCTTGTGCCCACAACATATAAGATGATAATTATCATGTTTTATTTATTAAAAAATATTGTTCCTCAGTTTTGGAGGAAAATTTGAGTTCGAGATATACAATATTTATTCACAATTCTGAAATACTCTTGCTCACTCCTTTTTTTACAATTTCTATTACGTTCGAAATATAATTATTACATTTGGGACGGGAGAAGGTGGCAAGTGACAATTTATGAGAAAAGGCATTCTCTGTTAGAAAATTCTCCACAATTCAAATACACACCGAGTTAAAACGATTTGCTCCGAACCGTATTTTTAATGGTAGCAGTACGTCGAAGTTGGTTTGTCATGTAAAAAGGCATACATATACTTATATCTTTATGATTCAAGAGCAGAGAAAATGTTTTATATATTACATGGAATATATTTTATAAATCGTATGTCACATTGTGACACCGTTTCATTGAAAAGTGATTTTCTGGTGAGTGAATAACTTTTTTTGATAAAACTTGCTTTCTCGGTGTTCATCTACTGAACATCTCGGCGGGGACATTTCACAATTTGAAAAGCAAAATAACAATTGAAATTGTTGTGACGATATTAAGTTGATTTTCAGAGGCCAGAAAATTCTAACCTCAAAAGTACATGACAGTAAATGACAGTTCCCTCCGAAATGAATTTTTGTTTTATGAATCAACTATTGCCCCTGTATTCAGTGACATTCTGTGTACATGTAATATAAAATCACATTATAAATCTATGTTATTCTTAGCAGAGTTTTTTACGGAATGATAAATGTTGTTGGCGAAACCACATATAGTATTGCACACACGCATATTTATAGGTAAAAGGAAGTCGAAATTTTACAATATAAAACAGTCTTTTCAACTTCATGTAAAAATAGCAAATCTTAATTTCAATACATATATACAAATGAACATAATTTACTTTTTACATTGCATTGCCTGGTGACTCGTGGACAAAGTTGTCTCTGAAATTTCGAAGATGAATTGGATCTTCATTTCTTATCATGAATTATCTTGATCAGTGTACAATTTATCGCGCACAAATATTGTCAGGGCTCGGAACGGGTTGATTTTTACTAACTTCTTTACTGTTTCGATTCATGGTTACTAAAAAGTTACTTATTTTATGACAAGGTTACTTTTGGTAACATTTTTTGTTCGAAATAACGAAATGAATTCATTCATTTAATCGTATCATTTCAAAAATGTAGATGAATGTAAAAATTCAAATTTTTTTCGTTCTGGCACTCTAGAGCCACAAAAAATTAGGAAATAACAATAAAAGTAATAAATAGCTTCCAAGTTAACGGCAAAGAAAGGGCTGTCAACTGCATTGTCATGAATCCTAAAAGAATTCCAATTTATTGAAAATTTGTAGTTTTCAAATTAAACTATTAAATCTTTTTTCTTTTTATATGTGTCAATGAGATTTTATCTCATTTGGTTGAAATTCTGTTACAATTTCAACAATTTGTTAAAACTTTATTTTTTGGTTGAAAATTCATCCCTTCAGTTCAAAAAATCTTCTGCATTGAAAATTACCCTTTTCTCTAAAAATGCATAATTTTCTTTGAAAATTCATTTTACTGGTTCGAAATGTACTTATTTTGTTGAAACTTAGTTTTTTTCAGTTTTAAGATAAATCTTAATCTGCACCTGACTTTCTTCAAGCAGCTACTTATAAATTAGAAAACTGGAAACGTCTCAAGATCTAGTGCCGGGGAAATAACCTAAAGAAGATGTGAAAATCATAAATTCTTCAAGCGCAAAGCTATTGTCCTCCAGATACAGACCTTACTTATTTTTTTTTTTTAAATTTTAGGACCCGCGTGGTCCTATTACGGTCATATGTCACTTTTGCATAGAGTAAGAATTATGTATACACTGTTAAACGGAGATATATACAATGTAATTGACATAAATATCAAAATTTGTATGTACTTTTCATCACCCTCATTCATTCTAATTTCCAAACTTCCATTCTCTCCTGACTATAATTTATTTTCTCCTCAGTATTCTTATATAATATCAGTCAGTAGTTATTCCAAATTTTTTTTTTTAATTCATTACTTCAATAATTTCATATTATTTCTTCCTACATATTCATTTTTCTATAATACTTTTCCGTACACAGAGTACGCGTCAAACTCAAACTGCGCGGTCATAAAACAAAATGTCGGAACTAAGCGGTTGCGTGATTTGGACAAAACGGAGCCCTCAAGTGGCTAGACCATGTATTTATTAGATCATGGCTCTGCTACACCTTCCGTCAAACAATATATCGGAATATCCATTCACACCTTCGGTAAATTTAGTTAAATGTAGTAATATTTTAGTTACCTTCTGAAACTCACTGAAAGATTACTAAAATGTTACTAAATTTCACTGAATTTTCCGAAGGTGTGAATGGATATTTCGTTACGTTGGTCGGTCGACGACCGATTGACGGAAGGTGGAAAAGAGCCTTCAAAATACGTGTATAGGAGAAGTGGCAAAAAGTGGAAATTACGGAGCTTGCAGTTAGCGCGAGTGTACTGTAATACTCAGTTTTCTACGTTAACTATTCATCTTCAGCTGAATATCATAGCAAATTTGTACTTAGTTTTGCTGATACGAAAAATTATAATTTTTGAGGAATGTAAAATTGTACTTCAAACTTGTTCGAAGCTAAAGTTTAATAATGTTTGAAGGAATTCATGTAATCGATAAATAAAATTCTATTCTGAAAAATAAGAAGTATGGGGTATATAAAACTGAAAAATAATTTTAATTCATCATGTTTGTTGCTATTTAGGTATAAGATGATTGAATGTAAACGTTATTTATGTTAAAAAACAAAAAATAAGAGTAAAAAATGAATATTCTTGTAAATTGTCGATAAATTCTCGTATTCTCTGTAACATATGGTAACGTTCTCCGTTACCTTCTCCAAATCTTTGTTACCGAGAATTTTCTAATTCTACTCACGCGGTGCGCAATATAGGATATATATATATATATATATGGCTTATCTATGTCTATCCGTTATGCAATCCAAAATCTTAGCTATCTTTTTTAATCCCTATCTTCCTATCAAATCGAATCTTTTCCTATTCTTTCGCAAATGTAAGACATGGCCTTTTCATATCCCTGCTTTCCGGCAGTGGGCTTATAGCCAAATGATATTCCGACACTTCAGGCCCAAAAGGAACCCCAAGCTGAAAAACGAGGCACCGAAACGCTCTTTAAGTAACGGATAAAGCATAGATTAAAGTATGACTTCCCATCGAATACCCAAACTCTGTATTTTTTCCGTATTCACAATAATGCATATATCTCAGAAACTACGATCGACAAGCTGCATAAACTTTTTTTTATTCTTATTAATGATATTAACAACGTAATAATATCCGTATACATGGCAAAAACAAATAATATTTAGTATACCTTTATTATTCTTAACTTATACCCATGTATGTATACCATTAAGCCATTTCCCTTTCGGGGTAGGCGTGACACTACCCGATTCGAGCAGTGTTTTTAGGTGGATATAGATTCTTGCAGTAAATAACTTACAAGTGTGGGCTCACCACACCCACGACGAGCCAACAGCACGCAGTATTCCTGAACGGTCACCCATCCAAGTACTAACCGCGCCCAACACTGCTTAACTTCAGTGATCTAATGAGAACTAGTGTTTTCAGCGTGGTATGGCCGTTGGCCATACTTTCACTTTAACCCATAATTTTACATAATCCACCAATTTTATTAGACACATAATCTCGCATATAATAATCCATTTTTCTTTCCATAATAGGGTTGTTTCCAAAGTCAGATATCACTTTTCCAATGAATGGATCTGATAGTTTATAAAATTCTAATTTTAAAATGCACATAAAATATGTTTTGCGTATAGTTTACTATTTTTAATTTAATGTTGAAATATGAATTTTAGATCACGATGTCGATTGGAGGGCCCCTCTGACGTCAAAGGGGTCGGATTTTCCACTAATCACAGCTTATGTGTCAGTGATGCTCAAATATCTTTTTCTGTTTTCGATGTTTTGTTTTGCTTATCTGCACGTCGAAAATAGAAGTCGCAAAATCTTGTTAAATATGTGAAAGGAGGGATTCGTAAAAGTCAATAGCGGAAATCTACCGGAAATAGATATGATTATGGTATTAGGTATTTTCACTTCAACCATCAACTAACTTCACATCGTTGAGTGTTGAGGGGAAAACAATGGACCAAATGCATGGGACAAAACTTTATTTATGTTATATCTTCGTGATAAATAATAATTATTGTCATTTCATCATTCCATTAAATAGTAATTAAAAAATAGAAACTACTTTTCTAATACATTCATATCGAAAAAATTAGTCTTTACGAAGATATTAACAAAATAGAGCAAAAATGGATCAAATCCCATGCATTTGAACCATTGTTTTCCCCTCAGCAGTTAACGAAGTGAATTTAGCAGACTATGAAGTAAAAATGCCTAATTGGAGTATTTTAAGAATAATTCTGACTTCGTAAGTGCAGAAATACGAGCAGTGAAAATGAAACGGTTAAGTGGCCTAGCCTCTTGATCATAAGTTTTGTTATAGTTTCCATCGAAGCCACATAGCCACATCGTCACATTGATAATTATGAGAACCTCTGAGTACGTGACACCCACGTGACACTAACTTGAATAAGTGTTTTCCCGCCTTCAATTTTTGATAATTTTTTTCTGTTGAATGACTCAACAGAAAAAAAATATAGAACGCACCTTGAGTTCAGATTAAAATTATGTATTAAAATATCATTTTATCGAAAATTGTGAAACAACCCTATTGGAAGATTTTCAACAGCAGGTAGATGTTGCCCTCCCTGGCGAAAGTATCGGATATGAATTCATTTCGACTCATTCAGAATTATTCCGGAATCTGTATCCAAACCAACCCAATTCAATCTGAACCAATCCAAAAATAGTTCTACTTTTCGCTCGATCCAAATCGGTTACAATTCAATCCGACTAAATCGGGTTCAATCCGAACCAAATTTTCGATCCAAATGAATCCGAATCATCCGAACTTGGATTGACCTAAACCGATTTTCAATTCGAATGAATCAGAGTTCGGATTGAATTGGATTATTTCGGATTGAAAATCGGTTTTGGTCAATCTGAGTTCGGATTAATTCGGCTTGAAAATTTGGTTCGGATTGAATCTAATTGAGTCGGAATAATTTTTAACCGATTTCGATCGAACGAAATGTAGAGCTTTTTTCGGATTGGTTTGGATTAACCTAAATTGGTTCGGATACAGATTCCGGAATGATTTAGATGACTTCTGATTGGTTAGGAATGAATTCCTATTCGAAACTTTCGCCAGGGTAGGTATAAGAATGATTTGAATCGTGGTTAGGCAAGTGTCTACGTTGTCATGGTAACCAGTATGTCGGGTAATGTGAAACTGAACTCATAAACGTATTATAGACCTTTTTATTTAAGAAAACGATGCTGCGCAAGCGCGAAAAATATATAGCACGTCCGTGAGTTTCGTACAGTTCTCCCTGAGACGTATGTGACAATAGTCATGGACATAGGAAGGTAGGGGACTAGGCATGTCGTTGCGGGGTTGAGTAATTCAGAGGGGAAGGTCGCCATCTTAGCATGTAACAAATATATATAGATATAGATATATACTGTGTATCTTCAATCGTGCGAAGTACGAAAGTTATTGTATACATATTGCTTTTTTTTTCAAGTTTTCATTTATTTTCTCTTGTTGAACTGTAAGAAGTTGACAAGAGGAAAAATAGTGAATTATGTAGTTCCTGTTTGCAATAATTATACAGGAAGGAGGAGTAAGAAGAAAGCTTTGAAGGTTACGTTTCACATGTAAGTAAAAAATAATTCATTTTTTTTAATTAAATAAACCTAAATATATGTTAAATATAAATAAACAGGTAAAAGCAACTTAATAAACTCAATGAAACCGTGCGACATTATCGTATAAAGGCTTTAAGTTATACATAGCCTATCAAACTTAGTGAAGCTTGATAGGTTATGATAGGTCATGAACTGAGAAGTTCCTACTTGCTTTCTTTAAGATTTGTTTATTATCTTATGCTATAATTTTTTAAAGGTTTCCGAAAAATCCAGTTAAAAAACAGGAATGGGCGGATAGAATCGGAGTACATGCAGGAGCTTTGACGAGACACTCGAGGATTTGCTCATGCCATTTCCCAGAAGAAATGATTGATAGAACTTCCGTCAGCTGTGTGAGACTTCGAGATAATGCTGTGTCAGACAACTCTACGGGAAAATTATTCTGTTTAAAGGGCAGTAATGACCAAATTCACTGCAATCAGAATTGTAAATTTGATGTATGACACGTAAGATGTGTATATAATGTATATTAAAAGAATTATATTCCGGAAAAAAGTTATTTTTCTTTATCCTTCAATAGTTGTATACTAATTATTACTTGCTAATTTTCGTACTTAATTTTTTATTTTTATAAACACTTTATATTATTTTATATATATATATATAATTAATTTATATATATATATATATATATATATATATATATATATATATTTATTTATTACTTTATAATTTTAGAGTATTTTTAAAAATGCAAAAGAAGTTTCAAGAGCTTTAAAAAGTTGCAAGGGATTTTAAAAGATTATAAACAATTTAAAATATTTCAGGGTATTTTAAAAGATCCTAAGGAATTTGTAATAGCTTCCAATAATTTGAAGAAATTCCACAGGATTTTAGAGATTAAAGGATATTTTTAAAACTTTCAAGGAATTAAAAAGAGGTTTGAAAAGTTTTAAGGAATTTCTAAAGATTTTAAATATCTCACGGTATTTTAAAATATTCCAAGGCATTTTCAAGAGATTAAAACATTTCCAAGAAATTTTCAACGATTTCAAACATTTTAAGGGATTTACGCAATTTTTAATGGGGGCTTAAAGAGTTCACTAGAACTTTAAAAGATATAGATTGTGAAAAGATTTTGTAGTACCTATACTTACTTTATTTTTTATTTTTGTGAACACTTTCTATTATTTTTCATATTTCATTCAAATAAATTATTTATGAATGAATAAGGTACACGTTTCAAGTGCAGACTATTAAAAATAAATACTCTTGACAAAATTTAAAGATGAAACATTTTAAAGCAAGTTGAAAATGTGACAACTGGAGACTGAAGTTATTATCCAATATAAAATTGGAACAGTTACCAAATATACAGTACTTTTCAAACAAGTATTAGAAGATAAACACATTTTAGTTGAAATGTACAAAATTAAATACTCAATTAAGAAATGGAACATTCCTTATATTTTTGAATTAAAAATTCAAATATATTGTACAAAGTTCATTTTTTTCTCAAAAATTCAATCATTTGGTAGAAAATTGTTTTTTTTTTTATTTGAGAATTAGTTTTTTCAAATGAAAAACTGCTTCGTCATGTTTCTGTTTTAAAATTCCCGCCAAAAGTTACATGGTAAGATGGTAGACTCCCCCTTGTAACTTATACTCAACCCCCTCGCCCTAGTTTGGGAGGACGTGCCTTGTCCCCTACCTTCCTATGTCCATGGACAATAGTACACTCTAAGAAAAAGTCTATTAACAGTAAGATTACGTTCCTTTCAGAATGCGTCCTTTGAAATTAAGCAGATTTCTTTTGTCCATCAATAGAATTGTTTCACTGTTCAAAGACTTATCTGTTAAATGCAAAACGGAAGTAGTTTTACTGATGAACGATTTCTTTTGTCTTTGAAAAGAATTCCTTTAACTATTAGAGGATTTCATTTGTTGGCTAGCGGAGAAACTGCGCCTACGCATGAGTGAATTTTTCACTGCACGATTTATTTATTAATTGATAAATTGAGTAAGAAAACGTGCGAAATGATGTAGAAAATGGATTTATTCAAAAAATTAGGAATCCTAGATTTTGACGCGAAACCTTTGGAAGGTACGTATACTGAAAGAACAATTTTCGATCCGCATAACCTCACTTTTCATTGATTTTTACGCTTTTCACAATTGAAGTATACATTTTTTTAATGCTTTTGACAATCGAAAGTTCTTAAGACGTTCTTTGTGAAATGGTTTTTTAGAGCTTCGATTTTATATTTACATTCACCAAAGTTCGGTTTTTGTACATTTCTTGCACGTAATACCATGCAATAAGTTTTCATTTAAGGGCATGCTCTCCGGTGATCACGTGACCAAAACAGTCCTTGGTTATGAAACTTTTTTTGGTGTTCACCATGTCCAAACGCAATGATGTATTGCTCTCAAAATTTGGAATATAGAAAATGAGACAATAAATTGCGTTTGTATATTTAGTTTCAGTCATAATTTTGAAAAAAACTTTCCATGTAAAAAATAAATGTGGAAAATTTCATAACCGAGTTTGGTTATGTGATCTCTACTTTACCGACGTTGAAATGCTCCAACAATAATGACAGGTTAGGTGTGTGCAGATACATATTTTTTGATTTGCAACGAATGTGCACGATAACGTTGCAACGAATGTGCAATGCATGTGAATGGTAATAATTTTGAAAAAAATTCCATGTAAAAAATAAATGTGTAAAAATATTTTCATTTTTTTTGGTGCTCACTACGTCCACACGGATTGAGATATCGTGTTTAGAATTTGAAAGATTGAATAAAAAGCACTAGAGAACGTTTGTACACATCAATATGTTTATAATTTCGAGGAAATTTCATTTATAAATTGATAGAATACCATTCGAGTTGCAGCACGTGCAGGTAATTTTTGGTTTGATGCATTTCAGATTTTCTGATTCACGTATGTTGATAACTGACACAAATTTTGGATTAAGTCTTCTGAACATTCAAAAAAATAATATAAACAATAACACTTGCACATTCATCGCAAATAAAAAAATAAGTATCTGCACACACGTAACCTGTCATTATTTTTGGAAGATTTCAACGTCGGTAAAGTAGAGATCACATAACCAAGCTCGGTTATGAAATTTTCCACATTTATTTTTTACATGGAAAATTTTTTTCAAAATTATTACTGAAACTAAATATACAAACGCAATTTATTGACTCATTATCTTTATTCCAAATTTTGAGAGCAATACATCATTGCGTTTGGACATGGTGAACACCAAAAAAAGTTTCATAACCAAAAGGACTGTTTTGGTCACGTGATCGCCGGAGAGCATGCCCTTAACGTTCAGATTATTCTTTCTTCTGTCCGAAAACAGATTTTACTTCAAGATCAAAGGAAATTCTCTCATAGTTAAAGGATATCATTTGAAACGACAATCCTTTAACTATGAAAGGATTTCCTCTTATGCCAATTTTGAATGGAAAATCCTTTAATAGTGAAAGGAATCGTTTGACAGTCAATAGTCTGTTTTTAGAGTGTAAATATTAACGAAAAAAAATATTTCCAGCAATTAGAAGTTAAAACACATTCCACGAAAAAAATGTCCGATCTACCAGGAGAAAATCTATTGAAAAGAAAAAAGGTTGGAGCGACCAAGAAAAAAAATTGAAAAAAAAAAAATTAAAAATTGCGCGGAATGCAGTAAAAGTGATATGTGGGTGAGGTTATGTGCGCGCAGGGACATGTATTTTTCCAGCATGAAAAATGTAAACAAAGACACTTATATTTGCTCATTGCACTTCGTGGGAGAAAGTGGTCCAACTGAAAAGTTTCCCAACCCCGTTAAAAGTAAGAGCCAGCAAGAAAATTTCAAGGTAAAAAAAAAAATTAATTATATATTCAAGGTCTGTGGAAGAAGGAATTTTGAATGTCGCATATCGAGAGCATGCCTAGTGCATTTTAGTTTTTTGAGAGAATGCCACTTTTCGTAATATAGTATTTAGGTAGTATAACAAAATGTGTATTTTTCTAGTTACTGCTTGAAGGAAAAAGAAGAAAGTCCCTTGAGGAGATGTATACTAATAAGAAAACGATTGTGGATGGAGAGGATTTGGTTGTGAATGTGGAATCTAAAGGCGAAAAAATGGAGCAAAACGATTATCGGGTATATGAGGAAGTTTTAGTAATATTTTTCTACTATTCTAACTATACCATATACATGATGTAAACATAACCTGCATTCTACATACTGGTCAACAAGTTGTTGCTTCTTCCCTTTGGTACATTGTTTTCTGCACTTCAACCACCTTTTATATGACAAATAGTGTTTTCGTCCACCTTTTTGTGCTGCAATTCAGCACCTGGCACATCTTTTTCATACAATTCAACATTAAAATTTGGTATCACAGTGTACATTTTAACGGCAGTGTTCGAAAACTTTAAATGCCCGCTACGTATCATGGCGGCGCCTCAGCATCCGCTCTTAAATGAAAAGGTCTATTAAACGTAAAGGGTGATGTGAATTACCCTGGTAACGTACGGTAATATTGGTGAGTTGCCTGGTAACTTACGCGACGTTCGTTCTCTGCGAGAATTTATGAGAAATTATTTTTCTCTTCTTCCAAACTTCTGTGAAGCGCATTTCTAACAACGACAACTTTGCTTTCATTATCCATTTGCTAAATGGATAAATAATAATGGATCCATTTGCTAAATTATTTTTATCATTAAAATGAAAGTACAAAGCGACTTTATTAATGCGTCCAGCCATTTCCATTTAGAAAAACTGTGATATAAGTACTTCATAACATGGTGATAAGTTCCTCGTATTTAAGAAAGTTAATATATGTTTAATCTTCACCTTTATTGTTCAGGTAAATCGATATGAATCGTGTCTGGCTAAGAATACTGTGATTTTCAATACAGTGTTTAAAATAATAGTAGGAATTGCCTGGATGCAGTCAAATATTTTTTATTTAGTGCACCAAAGACAAATTTCGAAAAAAGATAAGAACTGGTATTATTGTATTCAGATTTTTTTTAAAAAGCATAGAGGTGCTAAGAACACCTTATCTTCAGTCTAAAAATATCACGTTATTTGGTTTAAATAAAAAGCTTCACTGAATGCGAGGCATATGAACAGTTTTTGAAATAAATAATTATTGCTTATTTCATTTAATTCTTAATATTATTTATAATTATTCAAACGTAATCATTTTATTTTTCGAAGTGTTTACAGTATTGCAAAACAATTATACGGAGTATTCAGGAAATTTTCTAAATTTATTATTTTACTGCTCACAAAGTTTTCCATATTTTAAGTGTACCTGAATAGGCGCTACTTCATAATTTATTCTATAAGCGCCAAAATTATCTACTGAATTTCTTAGATGTTAAACGGTTGTCGGCCACTGTGAATGAATGTTCAAGATGTTATAGTTAATTTTCAATCATTTTATATATTATTTATAATCACAAACATTTAAAAAATATACCAAATGAGTAGATACCCTGGGCCATAGCGCGGCCTGTGATTGGTCGAGAGGCGTGGCCTAAACTGAGTGGTGGGGGTAGGAAAGGGGGCGTGACCTCTCCTGATTGACCGAGGGGTGTTGCCTAATTACCAAATGGCGCCCATTAGGGGGCGTAGCCTCATTACAAAATGGCGCTAATTAGGGGTGTGGTCTAATTACAAAATGGCGGTTATACTAATTAATCGAATGAATTTTTCTGAGTTGGAAAAGGGGAGGGGTCACACATGATTCCATCGAGTGGATAATTCTCACCTGTAAAAAAGGGAGGGGGCCTCACCCCCTCCCTGTGCGAACCTGTGAAGATTCATGAATGGACATGTTGCGCCTCGAAAAGGGGAGGGGGCCCCACCCCCTCCCTGTTATTCCAAGAGTAAAGGACGATTTGGGAAAGGAGAGAATTAATTATCCTTATTTTCTATCTATCTAGGTTGGAAAAGGAATTTTAAACAAAGCTATAATTACTTAAAGGTATGTATAATATTTAATTCACTAATTAGACTATAAAATTATCCTACATTATTTTTAAGTGAGAGGTAGTAAATATACACATTTTTAAATTATAATTCCATATCTGTTTTTATTGAATATCCAGCAAAATACATTTAATTATATGTACGTGTAGAAAGAATAAGTTCAACCTCGCCAACAATGTATGGAATTAAGATGATTGTCAGTTCCATGAAAACGATTTCAAAATACAATTCGACGAATTCTTTCTCAAGTTTTGTTTGTACCTGACTTTTGAAGTATGTAGATTTAAACTTAATTATCTGACGAATTAACTCCTCATTCGGAGTGTTTTTTTAGAGACTAAATAATTGACAATCGTTTCAGCTAAAAAATCTTGACATCCTTCTACGTTTTTCAATAATCGCTGAATTCTTCTGAACCTTTCATCGACACACGCAATAACATTCTTCAGTCCTTCGAAACTTGACTTCTGTAGAACTACTTCTGGTGTATATTGCTTCTTCTTCTTGCCCTCCATTTCAACCTGCTGGGTTTCATTGTTGGGCTCGTCGTTGCGTTCCTTGCCGTCCCTCAGAATTATTGCTTTGTTGCCGTGAGCGGTCGTAAACACGAGCGTGTATTTGCCCAATTCAATGGTTTTCAGGTATAAAGGTGAATTCCCGAAACAGAAGTACGACTCTATTATATCCAAGTGTTGTTGGCGATTTGTGCAAGTTGCCGGATCGAAGGTAATTCCGCTATCTGAACTGTTCATAATTTGAATGACCGATTGAAATTTTCCTTCCGATTGAACCTCTAGTCCAATTAAAATAGTCTTCGAAAATGAATGATTAGGTCCGTAAACAGTTGGCAGAGTCATTTGTTGTGTAGTTCTCTTCGTGAAATTTGTAGACATCGTGACCAATCGTTTAAGAGCAGCCTTAGTGAGTATTTGTTTAAGAGGTGTTGATTTGGATTTGATCCTTTTTATTTTTGATGTTTCGGAAGCAGTTTTATCAGTCTGCGTATCAGACGAAACTTCAGTAGTTTGAGTGGCCATGGACTTTGAAAAATCAAAGACCTGCGACGATTCCACCTCTACTGAATCGATGTTAACTTGCGACATAGTGGCTCATTCAGATGTAAAAACTCAACTGATTCAAAGAGGTTCCTCACATGGTTTTATATATGTGAAATATTTGAGGAGTGGGGATAGCATTCTTTGTTGAGTGGGGCGATCCATATGTGGCGAGCGTGGGAATAACCGTTATGTGACACATGTAAAGAAAGAATATAATGCCGTATTTCCTAGAATTTACACAATAGACCAGGTGTTTCATAGAAATCATACAAGAAACCTACATGACATATAAATTCCACAACAGAATGTGTGATTTATGTAAAATTCACAAAAGAATCCATATATCATGTAATTTACACAAAAGAACACCTGCATATCGTAAATCACACAGAGAAAATATGTATATAGTGTGAATTACACGAAAGAACACATATAAACTGTAAATTACACAAAATAATCTATATGTCGTGTGATTTACATAATAGACCACATGCATGTCATAAATCAAGATAAAAGAATTCATTTTTCTAGGAATTCAACAAAAAAATATCTGTTTCTTGTAACAATTGCAAGAAAATGTGCATTTCCCAAAAAGTATACAAAAGTTTGTGAGTTTGAAAACCATAAATCAGTTATGTGTCGTACAGTGTGCAAAGAAGTTAAGTAAGAAAAGCACATGCATTCATAAACTAACCAATTGTAATGGAAAGTTATAAATTACGTAGATGGTTATCGAAAACATGAGTAAACAATTGTAAAAAAGATTTCCAAAAAACACAGTGACAGTCTAAAGATGAAATAACCGGATGCGAATTCCTTTTCGTTGGAAATGGGGAATGATCACTGAAATCTAATGTATGATATTTTGTGAAACAAGTGACAATACATCGATTTCAAAATCGTAGTAGGGTTACTTGTGGAAAGCAAGATGAAGAAAACAGATGTTTAACCGAATTGTTTTCTAAGATTTCTATTGTGAAAAGCGGAAGCACCTGCAGTGAATATTTATCTACACACCCAAATGTAGACTTGAGCAGACTATTTTTTATAGTCGTACCAGTTAACGAGTCAAATTTGGTGGAGACCTTGAATTGGACCTGATAGCATTGAAAACTTCAGACTATTCTGTAGACTAAAAACCCTGTAAAGACAGAACTACTGTTTTTCTGAAAATCAGAAACACATGAAAAAATGTCCATGGAAAGCATTACCACCTCGTAAAGGGTGCCAGTGAATGAATTTCAAAGAGTCGGCAGGTAACCGTTACTCAGAGATACTGTAGTAAAGTCAGGTACTGGTGACTCATTGTCCTACGAATTCAAAGCTCTGTAGACGGTGCCTGAGGGCGCAGTCCCATGGATACATATTAGCAGAGTAGCAGATTTGCGGAGTAGGTTTTTCGACCAATCGGATGATTGCAGGGAATTTTCTAAAAAGTTTTCTGAAAGAGATAAGTTCAAGCCGTGCAGGGACTAGGGAATA
>CAKNXH010061695.1:0-21791 GCA_932178445.1 Andricus quercusramuli
AGATAAGGATTCCTGGAACTATGATGACGTCATCAGAATTGAATTTCCAAATCCAATTTCAAATTAAACTGAAAAATCAGCAGATACTTATGAAAAACACTTTGCGGATTTCAAGTTCACTAGTGCAAGTTTGTTATTAGTTCTTTTTCCGAAATCACGGAGAAAATTTGCTTGTCAATAGGTATTAAACACACTTTTTCTTGCTATTCAACAAGCTGTCTTGATCGGTGTCAGTATTGTACTGGTAAAATGAAGGGGAGAGCGCTCCCTTATATATCATCAATGTTGCATCATAGGGTAACCCCCTGTAGATAAGGATTCCTGGAACGAGGATGACGTCATCAGAATGGAATTTTGTTTACCAGGAATTGTTTGCACTTACCCCCACCCTTACCAAATTTCTAAAAACTTTTGCGCAGTATTACGCCATATGATGCAATAATTCCTGGAACGAGGATGACGTCATCAGAATGTAATTTTGTTTACCAGGAATTGTTTAATATTATATGAAATTTGATACCCCCTGACGCATGATGTCGGCAAGAGTCAAAGGGGACTTTGTCTTAAATTAAAATGTTTTATCTAAAAGGAAGCAATAAATCAAATTCATATTGTCAAAATAGGATGTAGCTGTAGATAAGGATTCCTGGAAATAAGATGACGTCATCAGAATCGAATTTTGTTTACCAAGAACTGTTTGACATTATATGAAATTTGATACCCCTAACGCATGATGTCGGCAAATGTCAAAGGGTAATTTTAATTAAATATTTATTTTGGCTGGCAATATTATGCTATGGTGCATGAGGAATGTACATGCACTCTTCTTCTGAAACCTGTTTAAACTTGAAAAATATAACCTTGAAAGTATTTACGCCCTAAAAATAATCATATCACATACGCACCCTGACTTCAAAGGCACCGACTATTTTTTTTCTCAGAATTATCTTGACAATAACAAGCAATTATATACGGGGGTTGAAATGTAACACCACCGTCTACGTCATCACCTTATCTACCAAGCGGCGGCTCACGAGGGTTGATGACTCATCTTCTAGCACTCTTAACTTCCCTCACACGCTATATAAATTATATTATTTTGGGCGAAAAACTTAAATTCCGGGGATAGCAAATATTAAGAACTTAATATTGTGACGTCAGATATCCCATTCCATACTTTTAGGTGAAATAGTTCGATTCCCCGGATTCAAGTATTGATTTCCAATTCAAGTATTGATTTTCAATATCGATATTGGATACTTCAACACTGTGATTCGCAAGTCAGCACAAGGAGCGAAACCAATCTCACAGCATTCTACAGTCTTACCGCAAGTTGCTAATCGCACGGACAAAGTTTATCCAGAACGGCCCCTACCTATCTACTAAAATTTTAAGCCAAACAGCGCACGATATGAAAAAAAGTCAAGGAAAGCAAAAACATTGATTTTTGAAATCGAAAATTCACATTTTGTTCGCACAAAAAAATAATGAAAAATAAAAAATTCAATTTTTCGTAAAAGTATGCAAATTACAAAAAAAGATAAATTGACAAAAAATGTGCATTTGGAAAATATCTACAAATTTGTTTAGCATCACTTGTTGATAGGACGCGTAGTTTTTGTTTGAATTTTTATAAAACAGCATATATGAAAAAATTAAATTTTTGGATGAACAACACAAGCTACGAAAAAAATAATGAGACGAAGGTTGTTCACAAAAAAATATACAAATTTGTTATTGATTATTTCATAGAATGCGTGTTTTTTTTACTAGTAAAAAATATTGAGAATGAAAAAATTTAATTTTTGGACAAACGACACAAAGTATGAAAAAAATGAAAGAACAAAAGTTGTTCAACCAACAAAGACCTACAACGTTGTTATAAATTCTTATTATAAAAATATATTGAAGAATAAAAAAATTACCTGTTGGGAAAGAAGACACCAGCTACAATAACATTTTATTTAACAAAATTTTTCGCCTGAATTGTATCTACAACTTTGCATAAAACCACTTCAAGCTAGGATGCTTATTACATTCTCATTCTAATGAGAAGGTATTGGTTTTATGTAAAATTTGACTTGGTCGGTTTTCATCAAATCTCCACGTTTTGAGACCCCCTGAGCTAGAAAAAAAGGTTTTTAGCAAGGTGTCTGTCTGTCTGTAGTCTGTCTGTCTGTCTGTAGGCACGATAACTTTCGAAAAAATAATCAGATTGGGTTGTGCTTTGGCACACTTTTTTAGGGCCTAAAAAGAAAGAACAAGTTCGTTAACCAACTATTTTGGATAAAAATTCAAAAAGTGAGCACATTTTGAAAATTTTTGAGACCATTTTTTTTCAAAATTCAAAAATTCTATGTACGGCTATTCATAGTACTCTAAAATTCGAACAATTTATCCTAATGACTTTTTCGGATGAAAATAAAATTACCGGAGTTATAGCATTTTCAAAATTACAAAAAACAAACGTAAATTAACATTTTATGCCGAAAAACTCACGATATGGAAAAAAGTCAAGAGGAGGAAAATGTTTCTTTTTGAACACCCTACAATATTTTCTTAACAACTTTTTGAATTTTTTGAAAAATCAAAAATCCAAATTTTGATCACACAAAAAAATAATTAAAAATCAATAATTTCATTTTGCTGTCAAACTATGCAAGATACGACCAAAGATGAATGGAAAAGAATTATGCACCCAAAAATGATCTCCAAATTTGTCATTATTATTCACTTTTTGATATGATGTATAGTTTTTATTTTATTCGTAAAAGACAGCATTGGAAATAGTAAAATTAAATTTTTAGACGAATAACACAAGCTACGAGAAAAATGACAGAGACAAAATTTGTTCATCCAAAGAAGAGGTACAAATTTGTTATAAATCGTGTTCTAATAGGATGCGTAGTTTTTGTTTTATTCGTGACTTTTCCATTTCTATCATACGGTGCACAGACGCGAGCGTGGAACGCAAGGTTCAAATGATTTCCAAATCACATCTCGAGCGCGAAGCGCGAGTGTCTGAATGAGAATGTGTTCCTTAAGGTCGATAGAACCTTGAGTAAATAAAGTTCCATTTCATTCTAAAATAAAAACAAATTTAACAATCACTTCACATGTAGAGGTTTTGATAATTTTATAATATTTGCAAATAAACTTTTTCTGTCCATCAAAGTCGAACACGAAGTTCAAAAATCTAGAGAAACCGAGCGTAAAGCGCGATTCAAATACGTCCGAGCGTGAAGCGCGAGATAAATATATATTCGAGCGCGAAGCGCGAGATCCAACAGTCGCGCGCCCTAGGCGGGCTCAAACTTGCGAGCGAATATATAATAATATATAATATATAATAATATTCATGAGCCGAGACGGAGAGCGGTTGATCAGGCTACGAGACGCGTCCTCAGGTTGAGAATAGGGGGGTCCCTGTACCTACGATTACTGCTGAATACGGTTTTAATTAATAAAGCACTGGCGATACGAATTTGTGCATCTGGGATACCGGACGACCTCCTAGAGTACTCGTATATAGTCTGTAACGTGTCATTTGGCCCCGTATAAAAGAAATTTACATATTAATTTCAATTAAAATCACAAGCGACCACTAAGATAAGACGTGAGCAGAGGGTCACAATATTAAAAGATGTCCATGAACAGCTGGGACTGATTAATTGGAGCTGATTATAATAGTGTTGAACATAATGTAGAAAAAAGTTCACATTTTTGACCAAATCTAGTGCGAAGCACGAGATACGTGATAAGAAGGTGTTCGTTCAACCCGAAGGAGCTTTAACAAATGAGAATTCATCATGTTGATGATGCTTTAACCTTCAATTATAAAAGGTCTGTGTACAAATATGGGGGAAATATTAATTTCGAGCGCGAAGCGCGAGAACCAACAGTCGCGTGCCCAAACTGGCGATAATGGTCTACGAAATCAAATTCTTTATCAACATTCTTTATTATTTACAAATTTCCTCTCAGGCTTGATAAAGCTACATCTCAATATTTCAAAGGGATTTCTTCTAAAGAAGTAGTTAGTTAGTTAGTTTGTAATGTAGGCGGGGAGGGCTCCGTTAGGTCCCAACCCCTGGCGCTCAAGCTAAGAAGCCTATTGTGCCACACCCGCGTTTATTCTCAAGGCAGTACTCCGAACCCGGCCATCCTTCAGCGAGTGTTTTTTTTGGATCTCGGTGGTTTTCCGTTGTTATCAACGTTCTGAGATTGTACCTCTCAGGTGCCAGACATACCTATCGCACAGTAAACGACGTCCTCCTTTGTTGATCAGGCAATGTGATCCTCGCCCACTCAGCCATTCGGCAGCCTCCCTAGCAGGCTAGGGTGTACGGAGCGATCCCTCTGAGGTCATCAGGTAGATGCACAGATTCTAAGCACTGTCCTGGCGTGTTATGTGAGTGTATGTGTGTGTGTTCATTACTCGAAATTGGCCAGCGACCATCGAGCGTGGTGCCTCCTATAGAAGCTCCCAAGCGCAAGATGAACGCTGACTCATTTTCGAGTCTTCACAGAATCGGCTTCGACCTCCAAGGCTATTCCCCTCGACACGGGGCCCCACCTTGGTACGATACCAGCTTTTTCTGAGGAGACCTACAGTTTAAGGTGGTTTCCGAACCACCGAAGCCCCGGTAGAAGTACATAGAAAAATTTCCATTGGTACCCGGCTCAGGGATCGAACCCCGGACCTCCTGCATGGAAGTCCGACGCGCTATCCTCTGAGCCACCGAGGGCATTACAAGGACACTTTATCTATTGGTGATTCATAATCCGAAGTTTTCGCCTTTCCCTCGAGTGCTTTTATTCTTCTTCCATTCCATCGGCAGGTCTCTTTTTACCTTTTTCCTCATCATCAGGTGTTTTGGCAGTCTCTTCTTTTGAGCGGCTTTAACTCGTCTCTTATTCATTTTCTCCTGTTTTGCTGATCTGTCCTCTAAGGCACAATGTCTGTGGATTTTTGCAGTGAACAGCGTATGCGTTGCAAATTCTCTATGCTCCTGACAAGGTCCTTCCGAATACCATTCTGGATCCACTTCAAGCATTCCGCGTTTAGCATCCTCTATCAATGACTTTCTCAATACGTAGGACGTTTGTTTTCTCATACCGAAGTACTTGACAAACGTTTTTAAATTAGCTGTTACTACATTGCGAAACTTCTCTGTAGGCCTGGCAAGCAAATGAATTTTGTAGGCATTATAATCTGCCTCAAATTCTCTGTACTCTATTTACTGATCATTGATGTCTTCGTCTCCATCCGATTTCCTGAAATGGTGATGAGCCTTGGACCTGCACATCAACATCCGCAATTGTAGTGTCCTCTTTTTCATTGTCATCTTCGACTTCTTCTTCTTCTTCTTCCTCTTCTCCCTCATCTCTTTCTTCTTCAACTTCCTGTGAGTTCACGTTTCCAGTCACAAGGAATTCTATTGCCCTTTGTGCTGCTACCTCTTGCGGCACTTCCACATCTTTCAGTTCCTTTCGCATTTCTTCGGGAGTTAAGGCCATGTGACGAGTGGGCCACGTGACCGGATTCCTACCTTACCGACACTTTCTTTATTTGTAAACTTATGTTCACACGAATAGCCACATCGAGTTGAAAATTTGGGATGATAAATAATTTCCCAAACTTTCAACTCGATGTGGCTATTCGTGTGAACATAATTTTACAAATAAGAAAAGTGTCGGTAAGGTAGGAATCCGGTCACTTTACCCACTCGTCACATGGCCTTAATGCTGGAAAATAGTTACCATTTTCTAGACCGGCATTGCCTTTCTTCGGAGATGCTACGTTCTTGCCAGCAACCAAATGACGAATCGTCAGTCGGACCATTCCGCATGTGCGATTTGGATTAAATCCGTTTCGTCCTCATACTTTGGAGAACAATTGCTCCACTGAATCTGTGTTGCATATCCTTGTACACAATTGAAATTCAGGATCAAGTGCAATCATATCTTTGGAAAGTTCCAAAAGTCCCTTCACTGTCATAAGAAGTGCATTGAAACAGGGTAAGCTTGTCAACTTTTTATTGGTCTTACTGTTTCTCCACACTTGAATGTGGATTTGCATCATACACGTTGCTGCTGTTGCATACATCCACAGCGTCATTCACGCTCCTCGTAAATCAGATCAATTTCTTCATCGCCCGTGTGACAACTTTTCCTGTTATCCATGCAGCCTCCATGGCACATGAAAGTTTATGACTCACAAGTTCAAAGGCCATTCTGACATTTTGGCATTGGAAGTTATTAGGCTTCATGTGACTTCATGTCACTGAATGCTACGTATTCGCCGTCGACTGCAAGTTCCTTGTATCTTTGCCATGCATTTATTAAGTTTTTGACTGGGTGACAAAAATCGTGTATGGCAAGGATTCTTTTATTATTATGGTAAAAGAACGGATTCTCTGTAGTGACGCCCAGCTGCGCATAGGCTGCTATATTTGGTCCTCCTTGATCACATACGATAATTTTCCCATCGGCACCACATTATACTTAATAATGCACATTCCGATCAGAGTAACCAAATCTTTAGCGACAACACCATTGTTCGGTAATGCGTAGAAAACGAGTGCTCGCCGTATATTGAAGGTGTCCAAACTGATTAAAGTTATAGCGAAAACTGTATTTGCTCGTCTTTCAGTCCTGCCCAGTAGTCCAAGATCTTCAAATCCTTCGATTATATCCCTCGAAGAATCGTACTACAACTTCTCCATTATGTCCATGTCGTCGAACTTTGCAATACACCTTTTTGCACATTCTGGCATTTCTTGCAATTTCTTTTAAGTTTTCCAAAACAGGTTTTATAAATCCAGTTGTCAGTAGAGTCAGTGCAACACGCTTCTCAACAGTGCGGCCATGAGGCAGTATTATGCTATCCTGCCTCATTCTGTCCTATCCTGATGCTGAATAAAAATGCTGCTTCATGGCCCAATTTATCTCCTCTTCAGAGTACATTTTCGTTGTCCTTGTAATAGGTCTAAGTTGCAACTTTATCATTGCTCTTTGGGCCTCATTAGTTATCCTCCTATCGTCCAAAAATTCGTTGACATCAAATTCTGCTTTATTTCTATTTTTACGCTTTACATCTTCGAGCTCCTTCTGTATCATTTGCATTGCTGCTTGCTGTGATGCTATTGCAATACTCATTTGTGCAATTAAAATATCTTTATGCTTAAGCTCTTTTTCATACATAAGCAATCTCTGGTGCAAAAAGTTTCGATCATCAATACTATAATTTTCTTTCGTCGCACTGTCACTATTGATTTGTTTACTAATATCACTTTTTTCCACTATATTATCACAATGATTCTCTTTATTTTTATCCTCATCTTCCATTGCACTATCACTCTTATTTTCTTTCTAGATTTTCTCAAGAAACGGTAAATTTAGAGTAGATAATGAAATATATGATATACGATTACAATCGTTCATCTCGTATTTCCGCACCGCTTTTGCTGGATCAAAATACAACAAAAAGTGATCTTGGTCCTGGTGAATCGGAATTGCACTGCGTACAAGCTTTTCATTTTGATATGTTGTAAATGCCTCACCTTCAAAATGAACTTGACACAAACTCAAGTTTTTCGTACGTCTCCCTTCCGCAATTCCCAGACAAATTAGAAAAACTTCATTTTATTTTGTGAATCCTTTAACTCAGTATTACTGATATAATTATTTTCTATTCAATTTCGATTATATATGTGACGTCCCGCATGAAAAGGGCCCACTTTATCCAGTGGTGTAGTCGAGGCCCAGCGGGGCCTAGAGGCGCTAGGTCACTTTTTTCCTTAATTGAGCTATTTCAATGTTTTTTTATTATCATACCATTAAACCATATCCCTTTTGGGGTAAACTCTAACTCATTCGGTTCTAGTCCTGTTATACCACTAAGGATTGAGTAGGTATTTATAGGAAAGGAAGAAGAATGTATAGGGGAGTAGATAGAATATTAAAATTTCCACGATTAACAATGTTGCTAATAGTTCCTGTTACTTTGATTTTTTAATTTTACAATATTGTAGTTTCAAATTCATATATTCAAAATGTTCGGTCAATTTAGAGATAAATATTCAAAAATTTCATATTTAAAGCCTTGATAGCCAGTTCGAATACAATAATTTTAGATGTAAATATAAAAAGTAATTTAAAATTGGAAAGCTTAAAATGTCTGAATTTATTTGAAGATTCAAACAAATAAATTATTTTCAAATTAAAAAGTATGCGATTGGTAAAGTTCAAGGATGAATAATAATTCTAAAAGAACTGTTAAAAGTAAAACGATATAAAATTAAAAAATTGTGTTTAAAATGAAAATAGATAAAAATCAAACTAACTGAAATTGATACCTCGGTAACTGAATAATTTTGATAATTTTAAATAGATGAAATTTTAGATTTCTAAATTTTTATATTGACCCTAAATTTTTAATTTTTCCCTTTCATGAGTTTTAATTTTGAAATTAAAATTGAATTGGTTGAATTTTGAAAAGTATAGTTAACAGTTTGAAAATTAATAATTTTTAATTGATTCAAACTTACTTCAACTAATTAGAATTTTTCAGGGGTTAAGTGTAAAAATATTTCAATATTACAACTTTAGTGACTACAATTTTTCCAGTTTTAAATGAAATTTGCGTTGGTTTAAGTTTTAGCGCATGTAGTAGAAATTTTTTCATTTTCAATGATTCCCATTAAAAATTCATATTTAGTTTGAACGTCTTTTTTACAATAATTTAATCATTTTTCGATTTAAGAAAAATTCGTCTAATCAGCTTTAATATTAAATTATAATTTTCTTATATAATAACAATTTAAAATTTCGGAAGCTTTGATTTTGAAAGATAGAATGTAGTTTTCAATTTCAAATTGTCAAATAATTATCGCTTAGAATTTAAAATTATTCAAATTTAAAAGTTTTCAATTTTCAATTTTTTCTTTTTGAGCGCTTCTAATTAAGAATTACACAGCTTCAATTCCTTTCAATTTTGAATGATCCAATGTCCACACTTCGAATCTTCAAATATTCAATTTTTAACTTTTTGAAATTGTCCTATGTTCGAAATTTCAATCTGAAATCATTCAATTTCGTCATTCTTCAATTCAAAATAGAATTGTTACATTTTCAGCGCCTGAAATTATTTTTTTTCTAATTAATTGGTGCAAAATCGTTCTATGTATATATTTTTTTTAATTTCAAACGCTTTCAATTCCCAATTAGAAGTTATTGATAATTGTTCTAAACATTTTTGGAAAGTATTCAAAAATTGGGTTGATGGATTTTTACATTCTTTATATTTTTAATCCCCCCTGGATAATGGGGGGGGAGGGAGAGCGCTGGACCACCTACATTTTTAAGACTGAACCACTGATATTATCATGTGGATTCATGGGGAAATTTAAGATTATTTTTTATTTCGAAAAATGAATTCTGAAAGAAAACTAAAAAAGATTTGCAAACATTCCAAATGATTTTCCACAATTTTAATGCAAAAATTTGGATTAACTTTAAGAGATATTTAGAAGTTTTTAAAACCTTGAAAGAGAAGTTACGTCTTGTAAAAACTCTTAATGATTTTTCATTTTAAGAAAGGAATTTTAAGAGAATATTAGGAATAATTTTCAAACATTTTTTACCATTTTTCGAAGTGCCAAAAAAGAATCTGAAAGATGTTAAGACAATTTTGCAGAATTTTTTAAAATGTTATGATACAGTAATGTAATTTCAAAAGATCAATTTCTTCCAGACTACCAACAGTTAAATTTTTCCTAATACTGTGTAAAATGCTGTACAATAAAAAAAGTCTTTAAACTGTTCTAGATTCAGTATATTCGATGTAAGCCGGTTTGCGTGGGTACCGACTTAATCATAGGAGTGGGTGGTATGCGTGGATGTTTGTCCTGATAGTCGAATGACTCGTGTATGGAGACCGGCCAGGTGCGGATAGGGCGCTGGCCAGGAGCTGGTGTGGCGATGGTGGGGCACTACTGTGGCGCTTGTCGGGCGTCGGTCGGGTGGACTTGAAATGTGGGTGCCCAGTGAGTAGGTAAATGTCGATTGTTTCAAGCCAGGAATTCGCCCAAGTTTTTCACCGACCTTTTCTCTACCTGTCGACTGCTAGGTAGAGGCAGACTAATCTTCTGGGCACCTCGAGAAGAGACGAGGTACCTATAGGCGGATGACCCGTCCATGTGAAGTGGTGAGAAATACCGGATGAGGAGGTCGTCAGGGCGCTAACCGGGCGCTGACACGGCAGGTATGGGCGGAGAGAGTCGTGATGGTGCGGGGCCGCACAGAGGGGCCACGACGGACGGATGCAGGTCCGGTGCCACACGGAGGAGCCACGACGGACGGTTGGTGGTCCGGGGCCGCACAGAGGGGCCACGCTAGACGGAGGTTTTGGTAAAAGAAGGAACGGGAGTAGGAGCGGGCTTACAGGAAGGAGTGGGGATGGTATGGCGGAACCATTTGCAAGGAGTGGGTGACAACGGTCCCTTAGTGGTTACAGGGACCAAGAAGTCGAAGAGAGAGTCGTCCCTCTTGGGGGTGTTAGGGATGGCCCGAAGGCGGAAAGGCTCTAGGTAATCGTAACCCCTTGAGGGGAAGGATGGCGTTTTCTACCTGGCATAGAGGAGGAGGAATTACCAAGTAGAAAAGAAAAGAGAGAAAGAGAGCGGGATTGGGGCCACGAAGGCAGACCAATCGACCGAAAAAAGAAAGAGAGAAAGAGAACGGGATTGGGGCCACGAAGGCAGACCAATCGACCAAGAAAAAAGAGAAAGAGAGCGGGATTGGGGCCACGAAGGCAGACGAATCGACCAAGAAAAGAAGAGAGAGTGAGAAGGAATGATGGCTTATATGGGCGAGAGGGGCGCGAGCTAGAGCGAGGCAGGGAGCGACAGCTGTCTCTCTAATTGGCTAAGACGCTCGAAACAGGAGTCGCAACGGAGCGGTGGGGACACCGTACTCCGTGCTGCCTGCCGTCGATGTCGCGCGCCTTTCGCTGTTTAAAACAATATTCAAAACTTTAAGTTGATATTAAAAATAGTAAGGATTAAAAGTCTTAAAATTAAATATAGTCTAAAAATTCCTATCAGTCTAAATTTCAATTCCACGAAAACAAGACTACTCTAGCTATATTACATCCTTAGTTCGTAAAACTAGCCTATAAAGAATATTGTTTGGCTGATTTTTACTGTCATCTGAAATTGTACAGAGTTAGACTTAGTTTCTTTTTCTTTTGTTAATTCATTCATTTCCGGAAAAGGGAAGGCACCTGAAAATAAAACTGTAAGCTCTGCGCGTAGTTCGAAGGTCAGCGCCGAGCAGGTAGAATGGAACCTTTTCGCACGATTTTATATGCAATGGATTAAGGAATTTGTTTTGACCTTTATAATTAATGTTCTTCTTAAAAGTTTGAGTCAGTTATAGTTAAGTCTTCGTAGTGAAATGTTCGATTTATGTGGATATGATTCTATCAGCTTGCCGTTGTGTGGATTAAAGTGTGGCGGACAGGTTTAAGTCTCATTCCAATCTTAAGGTCTGTAATTTCCCTCTTATTTTTGTGATCGCTATTTGATTCTCGGCTTTTTCCTCCACTCTTCAAGTGGAGGTTTTTTATGCCACAAAATAAACTCTTTCCTTTGCAAGTAAAACTTGGCTGTGGTTATTTGAACCCCAATACACTCCACTAGAAATTGAGTGACTGATCAAATGCTCAAACAAATATTATTAACCGTTTCTAATTTATATTTCACTAAATATACCTCAATCAAAATACATAAGAATCATTATCATTACTTTTATATACATATGTTATATAACATTAAACCGCAGGCAGAGTCCTTTCCAGAATATGTTACGGGACGCGAGAGCGTTGAGATCCTCTGGGTAGGACGCGCACAGGTTAGAAAAGGATAGCGGATAGCGTGGCTGGCGTACGTGCCGCCGGCTTGTTTACGTTTTCGCCGTACGTGCCTACCGGCCTGTTTACACTCCAGAGCCGGTCCACAACGAGAGTCGTAAGCGTCGACGTTCGAACGCATATACGTATCTAAC
The DNA here is from genome assembly GCA_932178445.1 of Andricus quercusramuli. NCBI lineage: Eukaryota > Metazoa > Arthropoda > Insecta > Hymenoptera > Cynipidae > Andricus > Andricus quercusramuli. The sequence goes on from CAKNXH010061695.1 coordinate 12,070, forward strand.
GTCATAGGTTCTTTGTTACCAACGGTCGCAGCGAGAAAATGAAAAATACGAAACGGCAAAACTGCTCGAATAGTTGGCAACAACGTGCGTATGACGTTAAATACGCATATAGGTTCGAACGTCAACGTTTACGTCTCTTATTGTGGACCGATCCCCAGGCGCAAGTGACTGGCGACTTGTTTTCGTCCCCAGGGAAAATCCCGGCGAACAGCTGTCTACCTGGCGCGTCGTTTAAAGGACCATAACAAAGCGATGGAATTGTTTGGCCCATCGTTCAAGGACGTCTCTGTCACCCGTATTTTAGATGAATCACTCAAATGGGTGAAAGCAAACCCTTATTTGGTAAACACAGTCGTAAAGAGATTCAGGCGGAAAATTTTCCACTCGACTTCCGTTTTGAAACTCGAGTTGAGATTTACGGCAGAGGCTCCAGAACGTGGGATTTTTCGGCCCCCACCACGTTCCCATCTGGGAAAAACACATGCAAACGTAGCCTGTCGGTGAGAAGGCTCTGTTAAGCGTTGCGTCGGCCATCCTGGTGTAACGCCGAAAACGCACGAGCACGAACCCATGGCAGCGTGGCTCGGACCGAGCCGAGCTCGTCCGACGTCCGAGTCGGACGCGGCGATTCAGTTTCGTGGGCAATTAGGAGGTTTGGGTTGATTTTTGTTTTCCAGAATGACACCTGAAGGAAAGACTTCAAATACATGTAATGAAGTCTCGAAATATTTTGTATTATGTATTTCAGGAACGTAGATGGGATTTTAAGATTATGGTAATAAATAATAATTATTATAGTTTTAATTTAATGTATTGAATTAATGAAAATAAAATTGATAAAATTTTAAATTATAAAATTAAATTAATTAAAAAAATATATACAAAAATTGAAATAATTAATTAATTTAATCAAATAAATTAGAATTAAATTAAATTAATTATAAAATTTTTAACTTTTATAAAATTTTCAATTTATTACATTAATCAAATTTTTTTATCTATCCTCACCTCTGATAATTACCTTTCTTTTCATGTTATTTTAGGCTATAATCACAATTTTGGGGATTTCAAGGGAAAAAGCCAATACATTTTTAACTTGGCCTCATATACTTTCTTATATAAATACTTTATAAAACCTTAAATGTCTAAAAATATTTATCTGAACATTACAAAATTTCTTTTTTACAATTTTATTTTTATTGTGATATAATTGTAATTGGAAATCAATTGCGAATAATTGTAAAATAAAGTTAACTTTCTTTATTTGATAAAGAAATATGTGATAATTTTTTAAGGACAAACAATTTTAATGGTAAGTCTTTGCAGTATTTTAATAACTAATGAACATATTTTCTGAATATTTTTCTTTGATGCTGCCCTGATAGGGTCAAACATGGTACAAAAAACCGACGTAAAATTTCAAATAAAAACTGTACTCTGTATAAATTAATTTTGAAAATGAAAAATATTGATACCTTTTATAAGTATTCCCAAATTTTATTTGAATATGATACACAGTAATTTTTATTTAAAAAAATCTTGTAAATAGTTGGTAATTTTTTTCAATTTTATGATATTTTTGTACCATTCAGGAATGAAATTATAAAAATATCTTAGTTAGTGTTTGGTTGATACAAATATTTTTTGTTGAAATTTTTATTTGACATATCTGAAATATTGAAAAATTTTGTGAAATTTTGCCAAGAATCCTATATGAAAATTATATTTATAGAAATGAAAATAACCAAAAAAAGACAGTTAAATAATTGAAACTTGAAAATTGAAGTTAAAATTTTTCTTTCTTCTTCATTACAAAATTTAGTGATTTGAACATTTATTTATTTGGTTGAAATTTAATTATTTAAAAGATGATTAGTCTGGAATCAAACTATTTGGTTGAAAATGTTTTGGTTGCTGTTCCAATTTCAATTTAAAATAACTGAAATCTTCGAAACTTTCGTCAAGAATCCTATATGAAAATTTTATTCATATATATAACCTTGAAATTAGCCAAAAAAAAGATAAAAAATAAATAGTTATTCGAAATTTTTTTTTTAATAAAAATTATTTTTCGCCTTGAATTGTAATTTTGTTCAAATTTTTCTTCTTTCTTCATTAAAAAATTTGTTCACTTGAAAATTCATTTATTAGGTTGAAATTTCTTTCTTTAAAAGTTGATTTCAACTGTTTTTAATTGAAAATTCGAATTTTCCCATTGAAATAGCAATTATTACATTTTTCGTTGAAAATTCAGCTTTTTTGGTTGAAAATTCAACTGTTTAGTTCAAACTTATATTTTTTGTTGGAATATTGCTTTACATTCAGAAATATTCTAGTCTAATTATAATTTGGTTGTAATTTTCTTTTTTTCTTGACTAGAAATTATTTTTACTTGAAAGTTTATTCGTTTTGTTGAAAAAATTTTTTTTCAAGTTAAATTCAACCGTTTATTATTTAAAATAATTTTTTTTTGACATAGCAATTATCACATTTTTCGTTGAGAATTACCCTTTTTTGCCTGAAAATAAAACTATTTTGTTGAAAATTTTTTTTTTCAGTTTTAATTTGAAATAATTGAAATGTTAGAAAATATTTCGAAATTTTTGTCAAGAATCCTATATAAAAATTATATCTATATAACCTTAAAATGGGCAAAAAAAAAATTTTTCAATAAATATTTATTTGAAATTTTTTATTTGTATGAAAGATTATTTTTTACCTTAAATTATAATTTGGTTCAAATTATTCTTTTTTCTTAACTGTTTTAATCAAAAATTAGAATTTTTTCTTATTGAAATAGTAATTATTACATTTTTTGTTGGAAATTCAGCTTTTTCGTTTCGAAATTCATTTCTTTTTTTTTCTAATTCAACTGTTTAGTTAAAACTTATATTTTTGTTGGAATTCTGATTGACATGCAGAAATATTATAAAATCTTTGCAAATTTTTTTTAGAATCTTGGGAAAATTATATTTATACCTATATCCTTAAAAATAAGTAACCTCAAGAATGAATAGTTATTTAATATTTTTATCTTGTATCAAAAATTATTTTTTGCCCTAAATAATAATTTGGGTTTCATTTTTTTTTTTTTGACTAAAAATCGTTTCATTAAAAATAATTTTTTTTCATTGAATTAGCAGTTATGACATGTTTCGTTGAAACCTTTTTGCCTGAAAATTGAACTATTCGGTTGAGAATGCTTTTTTTTGTCAAATTTTAATTTGAAATATCTGAAATCTTAGAAAATATTTCGAATTCTTTTTAAGAATCTTAGAGAACTTATATTTATATTTATTTTTACAATTTTATTTCAATTGTAAAATAATTTCAATTGGAAATCAATTGTCATTAATTGTAAAATAAATTCAACGAAATTGATTTTATAAAGAAATATCCCATGATTTTCAAAAGACAAAACAATTTTGAAGGTAATTTTTTGTAGTATTGTAATAACTAATCAAGATATTTTTAGAATATTTTGCTTCGATTCTGCCTTTGGGTCAAATATGGTACAAAAACCCTCGTAAATTTTTTAATAAAAACTGTACTCTGTATACGTTTATTTTTTAAAACAAAAATTTTAATACTTTTTATAAATATTCCTAAATTTTATTTAAATATGATACACATTGATTTTTATTTTTTAAATTCTGGTAAATAGTTGATCATTCTTTAAATTTTACGACATTTTTGTACCATGTTTGACCTTAGAGAATAGATTTCAGGAACTTTCTTCATTTTTTTTGTATTTGAATCTGATTTATGTTTAGGAAAAATCATTTGAAAGGCAAGTCTTCATAGTATTTTACGAACCGATAAAGATATTTTTATAACTTCATTCCTGAAATCTATTCTTTAAGGTCAAACATGGTACAAGAATGTCGTAAAATTTAAAGAATGATCAACTATTTACCAGAGTCCTTAAAATAATAATCAATTAGTATCATATATTTAAATAAAATTTATGAATATTTATAACAAATATTGAGATTTTTAATTTTTAAAATAGATGTATACAGAGAACAGTTTTTACTAAAAATTTTACGATGGTTTTTGTACCATATTTGACCCTAGGGCAGAATCAAGGCAAAATATTCTAAAAATATGTTCATTAGTTATGAAAATATTAAAAAGAATTACCTTCAAAATTGTTTTGTCTTTTTAAAATCATGTGATATTTCTTTATAAAATCAATTTCTTTGAATTTATTTTACAATTAATTACAATTAATTTCGAATTGAAATTATTTAACAATTGGAATAAAATTGTAAAAATGAATATAAATATAAAGATAAAATATAAATATAACAAAAAAAAAAAACATTTTCAAACGAATAGCTCAATTTTCAGGCAAAAAGGTTAATGTTCAACAAAAAATGTGATAATTGCTATTTCAATATAAATAAATTTATTTTCAATGAAAAACCGTTGAATTTAACTTCAAAAAAATAATTTTCAACAAAATAAATAAACTTTCAAGTAAAAACGATTTTTAGTCAAGAAAGAATTAAAACCAAATCATAATTTAAGATAAAAAATCATTTTGGATACAAGATAAAAATGTTAAATAACTATTCATTCTTAAGGTTACTTATTTTCAAGGATATAGGAATAAATTAATTTTCCTAAGATTCTAAAGAAAATAATTACTATTTCAATGAGAAAAAATTCTAATTTTTGATTAAAACTGTTCAGAAAAAAAGATTAATTTAAACCCAATTATAATTTAAGGCAAAATATAATTTTTAATACCAATAAAAAATTTCAAGTAACTATTTACTTTAAAAAAAAAAATTTCCTCGTTTTAAGGTTATATAAATATAATTTTCATATGGGATTCTTGGCACAAATTTCGAAATATTTTCTAACATTTGAAATATTTCAAATTAAAACTTGTAAAAAAAAACTTTTTCAAGTAAATAGTTTTCTTTTCACGCAAAAAAGGGTAATTCTCAACGAACAATGTGATGATTGCTATCTAAAAAAAAATTATTTTAAATAAAAAACGGTTGAACTCAACCTAGAAAAATTAATTTTCAAGAAAATAAATAAACTTTCAAGTAAAAACGATTTTTAGTCAAGAAAAAAGGAAAATTACAACCAAATTATAATTAGACGCAAAAGATCATTTTTAATGCAAAATGAAAATTTCGAATAACTATTCATTCTTTAAGTCATTTATATTTAAGGTTATAGGCATAAATATAATTTTCCTAAGAGTCTTAAGAAAATTTTCGAAGATTTTTGAATATTTCTGAATGTCAGTCAATATTCCAACAAAAAATATGAGGTTGAACTAAACAGTTGAATTTTCAACCAAAAAAAGCTGAACTTTCAACGAAAAATGTAATAATTGCTATTTCAATGGAAGAATTCCAATTTTTTAATGAAGAAGAAAGAAAAATTTTCAACAAAATTATAATTTAAGGCGAAAAATATTTTTGTATACAAAATTAAGAATTTCGAATAACTATTCATTACTTAACTGTTTTTTTGCTTATTTTAATTTCTATAAATATAATTTTCATATAGGATTCTTGACAAAATTTCACAAAATTTTTCAATATTTCAGATATGTCAAATAAAAATTTCAACAAAAAATATTGTTATCAACCAAACACTAACTGAGTTATTTTTGTAATTTCATTCCTAAAATATATTCCCTTAGGTCAAACATGGTACAAGAGTATCATAAAATTTTAAAAATTACCAACTATATACAAGAATTATTTAAATAAAAATCACTGTGTATAATATTCGAATAAAATTTAGGAATTCTTATAAGAGGTATCAATATTTTTTTCATTTTCAAAATTAATTTATACAGAGTACAGTTTTTATTTAAAATTTCACGACGGTTTTTTGTACCATGTTTGACCCTATCAGGGCAGCATCAAAAAAAAATATCCAGAAAATATGTTCATTAGTTATTAAAATACTGCAAAGACTTACCTTTAAAATTGTTTGTCCTTGAAAAATCATGAAATATTTCTTTATAAAATAAATTTTGTTAAATTTATTTTACAATTATTCACAGTTAATTTCTACTTACAATTATTTTACAATAAAAATAAAATTGTAAAAAATAAATTTTGTAACATTGATTTGATATACTTTATTGAAACCCAACAGTAGATAGTACCAATAAAAGGGTTAATATTAATACCTTCATATACATATAGTTTTTACATGAAGTTGAGATCAATATTTTTGGACATTGAAGGTGTTATAAAGTTTTTATATATCAAGAAAGAATATGAGGTCAAGTCAATCATTTTTTTTGTTTTTTCTCTTGAAATCCCCAATATTGTGATTATAGCCTAAAATGGCATGAAAAGAAAGGTAATTGTTAGAGGTGGGTATACAGTAAAAAAGTTGATTAATTCATTAAATTAAAAATTTTAGGAAATCAAAAATTTTATAATTAATTCAATTCAATTCCAAATTAATTAATTTAATTAATTCATTCATTCAATTTTAATTTGATTTTATAAAATTTCAAAATTCAGTCAATTAAATTCTAATTTAATTAATCAAATTAATTAATTCAATTTTAACTTAATTTTTAAAATTAATTTATTTTTATAATTAGAAATTTTATTAATTTTATTTTCATTAATTCTATACATTAAATTAAATATGATAATTATTCATTATCATTTGAACTTTGCAATATTTGAAATGGATGAAAAAATAAAACATGAATAATAAAAAATCAAATCACTTGAAAGTGATGATTATTAATCTAATCTTAAAATCCCATATACATTCCTGAAAGACATAATAAAAATATTTCGGGACTTTATTACATGTATGGGTATGTCAGGTGTCATTCTTGAAAACGAAAATCAACCCAAACCTCCTAATAACCCACGAAACTGAATCGCGAAGTCGGGCGAGCTCGGCTCGGCCCGAGCCACGAGTTCGTGCTCGTGCATTGTCGGCTTCACACGAGGATGGCCGACGCAACGCTTAACAGAGCCTTCTCACCGACACGCTATGTTTGCATGTATTTTTCCCAGATGGGAACGTGGTGGGGGCCGAAAAATCCCACGTTCTGGAGCCTCTGATTTACGGCGCCGAACCACTTTACACAGTGGTTGTCAATTCTAGGCCTATCGGCCTATAACATATTTTACTCAAATCCACTGTAGCAGCTTTGATGTCTTGGTGCAATATTTTACTAAGGAGTTTAATTTTCTGTTAAAAAAGATTTTACTTGACTTTCCACGATCAAAATATGAATTTTTAACCAAGAAATAAGTTTCTGCAAAAAAAATTGAATTTTCAATCCAAAAAGACAAATATTACCCAGAAAGGATGACTTTTTAACAAAATTGTTGAATTCTCTACCCAGTAGTTGCATTTTTATCCAAAAAATATGAAATTTCTCTTCCAACAGATGAATTTAGATTTAGAAAGAGAAGTAACTTTAAAAAAGTATGTAGTTGAATTTTCATCCGGAAAAGATTTCAGTTGACTTTTTATTATAAAATATGAATTTTTTAACGAAAAATAAGTTTCTACGAACAAAATTGAATTTTGCATCCAAAGAGACAATTTTTTTCAACTTCTTGCTATTTGAACCAGCGAATCTGAATGGTTCAGTTTAAGAGAGTTATATTTTATCATTTTAATAGTGTCTCAGGGGATGACAATAAGTTCTCCAATCTAATGGAGAAAAGTTATCCTGGAAGATATTGACAGTCAATTACTTTCAAGTCGTAAATAATTATATTTTATAAATCTCGAATTAAGGATTGTAAACTTCAAACGGTCGGGATATCATTTGCACACATAAAAATATAACTACATTAAAAAGTTTGTATGGACCGAATCCATTTCAAATCAGGCAGAACATCCAAAAAGTGGGATAAGAATTACCCCTTGCAGATAAAAAAATTCTCCCGGCCTCAAAAATGATTAAGCCCACATAAAGCTGATATTTCTTTCTTTTATTAGCAGAAATTTATCAAAACTATTTGGAAGAATACAAAAAGGTGGGGTTTTCCAGAAAATATTTTTTTCGTTTTCTCAAAATTTTATTTGAAAAAATATATGTATTATTTTTGGAAAACCTCACCTTTTTATTCTATCCAATATTTTAAAACAGTTCCTCCGAATAGAAGAAAAATGCATTCTGTCAGCTTTCTGAGGGCGAAACAATTTTAGAGACCAGAAGTATTTTTTTCGTAACAATGAAATTTGGGAGTTTTTCTCGCAAACTATTCAATATTTCAGAAAAGAGCATGGGGTAACTTCATAGAACGTTACATTTCCTGAAACAACAAATTTTTTCAAGAACTTGTGCAATTTTAATTAATTTTTTTCAAACAATATCCAATTAAACTGTACACTTAATGGTCGGCAGTAATACTAATTATTGACAATGTACAAATTATCTTATTTAAAATTTTATAATTCTCCGTAGAGTTTATGACTTATATGCCACACTGTAAAAAATATAAAATCACGTTCATAGGCTTACAGGGTTAGTACACACAGGAATGACACGATGTTTGTACGTTTTACGATTGTGATTGTGTCAATTAAAGTGGATAGTCGCGGTTTTACTTAACAATCCTTCGCTGATAGTTGGTATGATACGTACCAACTCTGAAAGTGGTAAAAATGCTACACATTTTTTACAAGGCAGATGAATAGCAAAAGTGTGCAAACATAACCTACCTATAGCAAAGGGGGCGTCTTTTTAAGTAAAAGTAAATACTATTTACTAAATAGCAGTCTCACCACTTTGTATAAAGAATAAGTCGGGTAATAATATCATACTGAATTTGTCTGCTATACGGTCTGCTATGAACGCGAACCAGGTGGATCTTGAAGCGAGGACTGCGCATGCAACTGCGCATTTGTTTCGGTTACGATAACTTATATATCTGTTACCATTTAGGAATTTTACGAAACTATTTATAATTTTCAGATACATTTTCTGAAGTTTAATTAAAATGTAGTAAATTTACTGTAAAAGTTACTGAATTGCGTGTTCAGTAACATAATTTCATCAATTTCAGTTACTTTAGTTTCTTAAATGTGTCGGAATTTTCCGAAAATTTCGAACAGTGTAGCTGGTGCGGCGGAATTGTCATCTGCCCGTAATAAGATGCAATTCTTATTTTCGTTATTTTCGCCTCACTTTCTTCCTAGCCATTCAATCTACTCTTCGAGTTTTCTTACAATAGACTCAATAGGGTAGTAAGACCATAAAAGGAGGAAATTCCTAAAATTTATTGGGTCTAACCAGGTAGATAATAAGCTTGTTATATCTCAGATGTCTTAGTTTGTGGCTGCTGTGAGAGCCTGATATTTTGACAAACATTTTGAATACTACTCGACGGCCCAGCGGATGTCGATAAATTATCTGGATGATTATAAACGTTAGTCTCAAAAGAATGAAATCCTTTATCAATATGTGGTTGTTGGGACCCATTTTGAAACTCTTGTTGAATTTTGGAAACCGGCTGCATATTAAATACAAGACCCAAGTGCCTCAAGTCCCAATACCCAAGTGCCGTAAGACCCAAGTGCCCCAAGTGACCCAAGTCCCAATACCCAATTCCTGATACCCAAGTGCCCCAAGTGCTATACATGTCCCAAATGTTCCCCAAGATTTATGTTTGTCCCCATGTCAAGTTGAGCATTACATGTGAATAAATATATATATTACAACAAGTTATATTGTATCTATTAATATTATTATC
>CAKNXH010061696.1:0-37960 GCA_932178445.1 Andricus quercusramuli
TTGTTTTACCATCACAATATCAGAAATAAATTTTGACTGATGAGGGCTGACATAACAGCCGAAACGTTTCGACAAATTTGAAATTGGACGAATTTTTGATTGTTTTGACCTATCGTTCGGAGACTATAATTGACACAATTATTAATAATATTATATTCAAATAATGCTAGAAAGATGCGTTTTTTTTTAATTTCTGTCTTTTTGTCCAATTTTCATTTGAAGTGAAGTAATAATGAATTCAAGTTAACAGAATAATTGTTCAAATAATTTATTATAATTATTAATAATAGATATTTGAATAATGCTAGGAATATGCGTTTTTTTTTAATTTCTGGCTTTTTGTTCAATTTTCTTTTGAAGTGAAGTAATAATGAATTCAAGTTAACAGAATAATTGTTCAAACAATTTATTATACTTGTTAAGAATATTCTCTTTGCTTAATTGGTAGAATATTGAAGTTTTTTCTGAAATTTGTAACTGTTTGTCTATTTGTCATCAGGCGTGACTTAATAATTAATTAGATTCAGCAAAATTATTCAAACAAATTATTACTGTTTATGACTCTTCATCTATATCAGTGCCTGATAGTTGCGGGTTTTCGGCAATTTTTGCCTTTCTGTCCTTTTTTTCACATAGTGAGGTATTAATTAATTAAAGTTAACAAAAAAGTTGTTTAAACAATTTAATATTGTTTATAACTATCTTTTCTTAGATAAGTGCTAGAAAGTGGCAGTTTTTTCTAAAATATTCAACTTTGCATCGCATTTTTATTTATGAACGAATAATAAGTCAACCACAAAAAGGAAAGAGATTATTTAAAATATAGTTTTCTAATGTTTATTTAATAATTGTTAGTAATTAAGCAGGCGAAGCAAAGTGAAAGATTTTAGAAAAAACCGCCACTTCCTAGCACTTGTCTAAGAAAAGATAGTTATAAACAATATGAAATTGTTTAAACAATTTTTTTTTAACTTCAATCAATTATTACCTCACTAAGTGGAAAAAAGACAGAAAGGTAAAAATTGCCGAAAAACCACAACTTTCAGGCACTGATATGGATGAAGATAGTCATGAACAATAATAATTTGTTAAAACAATTATTTTTGCTAAATCTAATTAATTATTAAGTCACGCCTAATGAAAAATAGACAAAAATTTGAAAATTTCAGAAAAAACCACAACATTCTACCAGTTAAGGCAATTAAGCGAAGAGAATATTATTAATAATTGGAATAAATTGTTTAAATAATTAGTTTTTGACTAATTAATTAATTCACCTAACTTAATTGAAAATTTGACTAAAAGTGATTTTTCTTAAACTGCATTTTTTTAGCATTTTTCTAAGAAAATATTATTAACATTAATAACAAATTGTTTAAACAATCACCCTCGTTAACATTGATGAACTATTACTTCCCTCTAATTGAAAATTGGACAACAAATGGAAAATTTGTAAAAAAAAAACCGCATCTTTCTAACTCCATTGTATGAGAAAATTTCTAAAAACAATAATAAATTGTTCAAACAATTATTTATTTTCGACGTCCTTGTAATAGCATATTTTTATATTTATTTTGTATCATATCGTCCGTTCGCCTAATTGTACTCAACTGCTTATTACTCTAACCATTTTTAATTTAAAATGTAATTTTTTAAACAATATGTGCAAAAAGTATGCGAAACTATTATACATTTATTAGTTAGGACTGTAAAATAATCATGTCGAAAGATACTGTTTCAATAAATATAAATAACCATTTTCCAGTAGCTGGGAATCTTCTTTATTTTTTTCCTTCTAACTTTAGATTTTTCATTAAAAATTAATAATTATATATTTATTTTTTGATAATTATTTATTATTTTTAATCTGATCGATTTGCGACTTTGAAATAATCTGAACATCAATGTTTCGAACATGATTCGAAAGGATATAATTTTATCTGCATTATTTAAATTTCACAAACGATCACAATTTTGGGTTTAATTCTTAGTGGCAGGGACAGCTGACGAGCTCTTGAGCGAAAGTCGGCTGCACCGTAAGCTACCTGCTTTTGTCCCGAGCGGAACTCGGAATTTTGAAACCGAGGGTGGTTGACCGTGAGCGGAAATCGAGTGCGCCCTCTCGCTGAAACCAGGGGGTCGCTCCTAAATCAACCGCCCTTTCGATTGTTGCATCCTGACACGATTCGAGCCGCTTGAACGAAATTGGTAATTATTAAAATATGTATAAATTGAATTTTTATATGATGCGTTAGGTTCATTACATAATTACGAGACGATCAAAAAAAGATAGAAAAAAATCGGTCAACCCATTCAATTTCTGTTGTGAGTTTTGGTAATTTTGCATTTTATTCTCGATTTTATTTAAGATTACCTTCAATATTGAGAATATTGGCCGATTTACCTAGTACTTTTTTCCCATTTTTTCCAATTATATCATTTTCAAATTTTATCAGCTAATAAAAATTTCATCCATCCATGTTTTGCGCATCGGAGTACTTAATTAATTGATTACTCAATTCACGATGAATCAATTTGTTGTCGCTTCCTCATAGAGGGGGTTCGGAATGACCTAAATTTTCGAATATACTTTTTTGACATATTTAGATATAATTCGTCCCTTTGGGACGATGTCCGTGTGTGTGTGTAACTTTTTTCTGTTAACCAGATCTGGAAAAGGAAAAGAGCTATAATCATGAAATTGTGATGGGGTGTAGCTCGGATTGATATTCAGGCGTGATAGGTACTTTGTACTGTCATTAGAAGATGTCTCGAATTATTTTGTTAAAAAAACATTTCTTTTTATTCTCGTTTTTTTTTTGTTCAAAATTAATTTTGTACACTGGAAATGTACTTTAAATTTTTTGTTGAATATTCAGCTCTTTTCATATCCAAAATAATAATAACATAGATCAAAAATGAAGTTTTTTTTTCATATTAAATTAAAATTGAAAGTTATTCTACCTTTGCCGTTTAAACTTTCATAAAAATTTGTCTTATTCTGGTAGAAAATTAATATTCTTGCTTGAAATTTAACCTTTTTTCGTTGAAAATGCAACTATTTCGGTAAGAAGTAATCTTTTTCATTTAATCAAGGTGTCTAGTGTTCTGGAAATCCTTGAAAACCTGGAAAAGTCCTGGAATTCTTTTTTACCTGAAAAAACCTGGAAAAGTCCTTGAATTTTGCTCGTGGTTCTGGAATTTTTGTTCCTTTAAAGAAAAAATAGTTTTTAAAACTTTTTCTCTGCTGGACGAAAAAAGATTACCTTTTTAACAAGACTGTTTATTTTATCACGCGGTGAAAATCACGAAACTACAATAGAAATGGTATTTGAATATTAATGGTTAGAGCAAGTAAAAAATTGTTCGTGGCAAAGTTAGGGAATTTTGAAAATGAAGTTTAGGACTAGTAATTATTTTAGTTAGCAATTTAGTTTCCTTGTGTTTTTATTTCTTTTCTTACAGTTGCTTCATCCTGACGACTGTAATTGTAGTGAAGAATTTTATTATTTGGTTGCAAATTCAACAATTTTTACTAGAAAGTCATACTTTTTTTTTAAATATCTACTATTCATCTTTTTGGTTGAAAATGCCTTTTTTTGATTGAAAAATAATTTTTAAACTAAAATCGTAACTATTTTTGGCTGAAAATTGATATTTTTGAAATTGAAAATTCAATCACTTGGGTAAAACTTGCACCACTTTGTTAAACATTTTTTTGTTTAAGGGTTAATCTCGTTGATTGAAAATTTAAATATTTTGCTGAAAATTCTATTTTTCATTTAAAATTAATTTGTTAACATAAAAATGTAACTTTCCCATTTCTTTTTATTTGTTTGAAAATTAATATTTTCTGGTTAAAAATGCTGTCTTTTGGCTTGAATGTTTAATAATTTCTTTGATATTTTTTCCTGACTTGGCTGAAAAATCTTTATTCGTTGAAAAATCATCTTTTTGATTAGAAAATTCGTTTCTTTTGTAGAAAATTAAAAATTTCGGATTGAAAATTCAACTTTTTTGTAGACATTTTTTTTGGTTTGTTAAAAGTTGACATACTTTATTAAACATTCATTCTTTGGTTGCAGAATGGCAAATTCATAATTTTAGTTGAAAACTCCTCTCTTCGGTTCGAAATTCAACTATTTATTTCAAATATATTTTACTGAAAATTAATCATCTTTAGTTAAAAATTAAATTATTTCTCTGTGAATAGGTGTCAGTAGTAAGGCATCACTTCGACCAGACACCCCTTCCACTACTCCTTAGTCTCCCTCACCGCACTATGGCGCCGACCCCCTCGCCCTAAGGTAGTGTGTCTATGAAGAGTTGACGCCCTTCACCTAATATGACCTTAGTTATCTCACGCTAATGGTTACGTGCTTTCCCTCTCACCTGACCTAGACCACATAACGCTGAAAAGTGGACCCAAAAATGTAGCACGTGCGTGTATGAAGAAAATTCGTGTGTTGTATCTTACGACATCACTCTATATGGTCTTAATTATCTTGCTCTAGCGGTTACGTCTATCATCAGATTATGCATTTCATGATGAAAAGATATAATTTAAACTATTCAGTGTTGTACTTAAATGCTACTTATACGTTAAAGAGGTTGTGATCTTTCAAATGAAAACATAACATTATACACATTAATTTAGTTACATTTATTCAGTGAAATATTTCGTCAAGAAAAATAGAATACACAAAATGATCATAACATTCGACGTATATTTTATAGTAAGAAAAGTGTGGCTAATTTCGATGATGCTGTCTGTGTACATGATACAAGGACACTATTTTGTATACAATATTTACCACCACTTAGTTGTCGGTTTCTTATTGAAGAAGAGTTTTCCTTCCATTCATTTCTCTTTAACAGTTTTTTGTAAAATTTACAGACTATATTATCATGTTCTTCTAGATTATTCGTAAAGAAAACAGTAAAATCTGACAAAGAATAATTATGAGACATGCAATGAAGAAACATAATACAGTATTGGCCACACACATCCGGAGTCGCACTTTGTAGTCTTGTTGTATTCCATCTGTAGAAGGAACAATTTTCCCGTAAACGAAGAAGATGTTCAGGTACAAGAGGTGGTAGCCCGTAACTGTCAAAGTAGGTAGCTCGTCCGTTGTTTCCGACGTACATGGCGACCCAATGGGTACCAGGCTGTTTATGTCCATCCGTATTAGCAACAATTGCAGCTGGTTTTGTCCACCGCTTGGGAATCTGATCGGCAGGAAATACACCTACTGTCCTTGCTTCTGTTAGACGGAGCAATTGTAGTATCTGGAGACTGTTCATACTTCTTTGGAGATCTCAGATTTGATTGTGTGGACAATTCTACAGTATCCACCCATAAATCTTCTGAAGTGTATGAAAGGTTATGTCCTACGGTTGTAGATGATATGGCTGGATGTGCACTGCAGACAGATGTTTTATTGTATGAGTACGAAAGCACTCCATCGAGTCGTTCCTTCTCGATCCATTTCTTTAGTCGCAGAACATTATTAAGAGCACACACAAATTTTGAGTCTTTTTTCACTTCATGATGGAAGAAAAACTCATCCAAGAACTCCAACCTTTTAAACGATGGGCAGCTTAGTTCCTCCAGGTTTGTGATGCGTCTACTTGTAATCTTTTGCAGCAACAGAGCCTTCTCATGTCCTCGAGTGTATATTAGTCTAGCAGTTCGGGCAACGTCACGAAGATTAGCATGAAGAAAATTCATTGAAACATCTCCTTCAAACCATTCAATTCCATGATGTTTACAACTAAGTCAATTATTTTGTCTTTGAGATGGGCTTGTGAGATTAGTGAAAGCATAAGGTGGAGAGGTAATCCAATGAGCTATACAGTGACGATCTAGAGTAACTGAGGCTACTTCTTTAGGTATAAAACAACCAGAATCATCACGAAACCCTTGTATATCAATCACGTAATCAATCATGATTATTTTTAATACGCTATATAACAGCAGACAGTTTCCTACCGCGACGAACAAGTAGAGACTGAGGTATTCCATGAGGAGGCTTTTCCCTAAATAGAAAGTACCACCACTTCAACTAAGCACTGAAATCTGCTATAACTTGTCTAGACGAGTCTATTTCCAAAACATTATCATACTCTGCGTATACTAGACCATTAATTGTGTTAGTAAGTGCCTCTTCGAAGCGTACTTCAATTCTGAGACTCCCATGTTTTACAAGATTCCAATGAGAATAGCAATTTGCTGATAGATCAGGTGTAAGATCAAAGGCAAATAAACAATTACCGTTTGGATATTGCTGTCGGCCAATACTATTTCCCTCATTTAGAAAATGAATACCACTTTCAGTGAATAATGTGTTATACGCATCGACATAGAGTCCTTTAGTGTTGAAGGTCGGTTGTAGAGGTTTTGAAGGTATCTGGGTACCATCAAGATAAAGTGATAGATGATTGATTTTGAAATTTTGAAAATTGAAGGGATTTTTGTTGCCATTGCCATTATATGCAGTATTTTGCACAAATCGTATTATTATTCTTTTTGGTAATTGACCAAGAATAACATTGTCAAGAGTTTCAGCATGTACACCCGAGTGTATCGTTAAGGCTTTTACTTCAACACGTGTAATGGGATATTTTGCAATACCCTGAGATAGAGCCTTAGCGTGTGCAAGAAGAACACCAGGATTAATTTTGGCTCTACGAACAAGTAGCGAGGCCTTTTCAATACGCACGTGACAGCTGTTTGTAGCATCCATGAGGCAGAAAGTGTCCTTTGAGCGAACTAGCCGAAGTCGTGATTCGACACCATTGATAAGAAATTTATCTTGATTGAAAACGTCACAGTGTAAATGGCCTATAAGATCAATGGATTTATCAGCACCAGAATATTTCTGTCGAGATTTTAAACATTCATTAGCATCAAAATCATCCATTTTTCCAGCAGTATCATTATACCACAGAGATGATGTAAGATGACTATCTTTGGCAGCTGGGCCATAGTTAAGTGAAGTCTCGATGTATGCTCGATATGCATAAGAGTTACTAGGAGGTGATACTACTTTTTTATTGAAATGAACATCCACCTGATTGAACAGCGAATGCACGAAATTGTTTACTGGCCCTACTTTATCTAGTTGGACTGTATTTGCGGCTACTCTTGCTGGAGTTACTAATTTCACTCGAAGACTGAGCATAGTGTGTGCTAAGTCAAGGTACTCATCACCATGACCAGGAACAACAAACTCTTTGGGGGCGTCATCAGTGAGTCAAGAAACGGGTTTATAATGAACCCATTGTGAGCTTTCTATAGATGTCTGTGTTGGAGGCAGTGAGAAAAGATCTAGCTCTGACTTCAAGCACTCACAGGAATGAGAATGAAGAAACGACATTATTACTCTTATTTATTTCCAAAAATATCTTTAATTGTGCGATTACTTGTTTTTGTATTTTTATTATTTTTAGTAGCCTTTTTCTCTTTATCGTAACACGCTTTTTGATTTTTCCACCTAAGCTTTTTCTTCGCTTTTTTACTCTATTTGTCTTCACGACGTGCAGTTTACCACGATTAGAAATAGACTGAACCACTTGCTTCTTCCTTCTATGTTTATAGCCCGAACCGTTCATGATATTTTCCATCTTATCCATTGCACGACGTTTCAAATTTTGACTGGATTCTCCAAAATGATTCTTAACCGAAATTTTGAGAGGCATATTATTGTCCATATCATTCATAACATTCATACCGGTTCTAAGAGCTTCTTTTCCGATGACTCGAGCACCGTTAGTTAAGAAGGGGAGAATACGTCGAAATAAACCTCCGAGAAAGCTACCAATTCCATGACCCTTTTGATATGGGGCTCCAATGTATATTTGTGGTATACCTCTTCCACCTACTTGTGAGGAATAATAATCTATGTAATGAGCCATTATTTTTCTCTTATCTAGTCAATACGCTTTGAATGAAGTGTAGCTGTCAGCGTACCGTACTCGAATGGTATTGGCAAACCAATTTGATCTCTTATATCAATTTCAATGGTTGGAAAACCTGTGCTAAGAACTGGAATGTAGTTAGGTGATGAAAAATGGGTGACTTGTGTTGTACCAAAATTGTAATCTGTTGTATCTAAAGAAACTGTACGTAAAAGTGGTGCTTTTACATCTCCCGTACCACGCGGTTCACAAATATTGCAGTAAATAAATAATTTATCCGGAAGAGCACTCGATAGACTAGGTGGGTGTCTAGCAATGTATTCTTTAGTTTAAATTGAGATTAGATTATCCGAAGCAAATTCAAGAATACGTGATAATTCATCACTAAGTACCAAAAAATGGTGATCAGTCATACATAGTTTATCACACTGTTTTTGTATACTTACGTAACTACTTTTAAATTTGTCATATTTAAATCTAAGATGTTGACTCATTTCTGGAAGACTGTTTACATTATTTAAAAGAGACACAATATTTGCATAAAGACCGGCTTGAAAGAAATCAACAAGAGGTTTTTTCCACATAAGGGATCCATCCTTCTTTTCTCTCAGAGCAATAAGATCTATTACATCTCCTAACTTATCCTTCATATTTTCATCAGTCATTTCATCTTCCCTGATACTAATAGGTACGTTATATTTGTGAAGAAGGTCAATACCTTTCTCAATGGATTTTCTATTTTTACTATTACCATCATATTGTGGATATTCATATCCTGCAGCCCCACTGTTCATAAGAACAATACGATTTTTAAATGAATCATCGTGTCTCACATGAAGAAATGTACGAGGAAGTTGTATTTCTGTGAGTGCTACGACCCACTGTCCTTGTAGACGAATCTCATGTGGCAATTGTGTGATAAAATTGGAAGCGGTATTCTCGGGAAAATATTTCATACTACTATTGCTTGGTAAAATGAGGTAAAATTGATCGATATTCATTTTTACAAGTTTTTTAAATTTGAGGCTGGAATCCGCGAATTAAATTTGTCAGTATAACCTACCCACTTGACAAGAAATTCTTTTTTATTTCCCTTGCCTTTAGTCTGTAATATTTTTTCAATTTGAAATTCGTCCTCCTCAATGTTTTTATTTTTGACACCAGTCAATTCTTGTTCTTAAAAAACACCTTCTATTTCTTCTGCTAAATCTTTCAACTCATACATGTAAGGTGCTTGACTTCTTCTTGTAATGACCCGCCTTACAACAAACAATTCTTCACTCCAGCCAGACTGATAACCTTTCTCAAAGACACCTTTCTCACGACTGATTCTGACATTGTCGTCAACACTGTATTTAGGCTTTCCTTTGGACTTTTTTTCTTTACAGAAACGACGCTGAATATTTGCTCGAGCTTCGGCTTCATTCGACAAATTAACTTCAGACGGTGTCATTCTAATACTAGAATGTCTAGCATTATTGTAAGCACTCACAATTTGTTGTAAAACATCAATATATCATCGAGTATTTTTGTGCGTGAAATACCTCCACATACGTTCCGTGAGTGTTCGGTTGAAACGTTCTACTACGGCTGCTTTAACGTTAGGATCCCGTGTCACGCGGAATTTTGTCCCATTATCAGTCAGATATTTTCGAAACGAAGCTCCAAAGAATTCCTTTCTTTTGTCTGATTGTAAACAGAAAGGATTACCATGATTACTTCTTTGTAAAATACGTTCAAAAGCATTTTTAACCTCCAGTGTTGTTTTATTTCGAAGTGTCTCAACCCAGGCGAATTTACTTAAGATATCAATTACCACTAAGAGATAGCGATAGTTATCGTTATAAGTAGAAACACTTTGCATGTCAATTAAATCACATTACCAAACCTCATCAAAATTGAAAACCGTGTAATGAGCTCTTGGAAATTTTTGTCGAATAGGCCTGTGTAAAGTGAATGCGTCCTGAGATTTCAGGCAATCAAGTACTTGTGTGCGAGATATTTTACCACGTGTAGCACGAGTTAATTTTTCTGCTCCACTGTAGGAAGCAGGATGACCAGGATTGTAGTATATTTCTTCAAGTAGCTTCATTTTAGGATAAAAGATTGCCACTTGGTTAGCATTCCTGAACCAGATTGTACCTTTTCTCGACGGCTACTTCTTCTAATTCTACTGCGACTCCTCTCACGAATTGAATTATTAGGAGTTGCAAGAGTTTTATTTATTCTGACCTCATCCTCAGTAGTTTCATCATCTGTTATGAGAGATTCTTGGTTCAATCAGTAGTTGCTGTCGCGCTGTATCTGCTTAGCTTGAGTCCAATATTCATGATTTTTCACGAGCTCTCGCGATGTGCCAAGCTCTTGAAGTATACGGGCAAAGTGACTTCTTCCTGGAGGGTTAGCACTTTTTCTATACCTCAATGCATCATTAACGAGATCTGTAATGTTTGATTGTTCAATTCGTTTTCCGTCAATGACCACCAAGCCATATTTATCCCATTTTATTCTATCGGCAAAGTTAGTCTTTGTTATGTGATTGAGTAATAATGTACTTTTAGACCGAAAAGATTTAGGTACATTAGCTATAATATCCTTTACAGGCATAATATCATGGGAATCATTATCTGTATTTTCAGAATAATCCATTTTCTCAGCAGTTAATTTCCTACTTTTATCGACAAAGAAGAGAAATTTTTTCAACACTTGACTGTAGTCTCTCCACCTTTCACGTTCATCGTACGGAAAAGGCGAGAATAAGATTCGACTCATTTCAGAATCTAATCTACCAAGATTGTTTCCAGGAGTCTGTGTAGTTGCACCAGGTATCGATGGTATGACCGGCGAATCATTATTATTATTGTTATGTAAAGATGTCTGATTTATCGTCTGCATTTGTTGATTAATTTTGTCCACTTGTTCGCTAGGAATCAGTACCATTTTTCTTGTATGCTCCATATTACTGAAAGTTCTACGAAGAAGATTTGAACAAATTGGAGAGCAAGCCACCAATTATTGGTCCAAGCAGGAGAGGCAGAAATCCACGTTTTTGAACAATAAATTTTTTCTTGCTTTTCCATATACCGCGCGTTTCAACTAACCTTCGTAGTGTCTTTCTATGTTTTTTCAATTTTAGCTTCTGACCATCTTTAAGAGGAACATTTCCCAAGAAGATACTTAAGGCACACTCACAAATGCACTTTACGAGTTTGACATCAGATGTTTTTAGTATTGCCTGTCGTTGATCTGGATTTAGATGGCAAAGGGCATGTAAAACTATGGCATTCTTACTGCCTATTGACTTGCAACCTTTCGGCGTCATCACAAATGTGCAACTGGAACTTGACAATCACTGTTTCTCCCCTTTATACTCTTCACTGGTATGTAAACGTACTGATGAGGATCATCCGGAAATATACTTGTGCGATAGCGACAATTGTCAGGAGTTGATTGTTTTAAATCTACACGGAGAAAAAAATGTAGGGATTAGCGCGTGAACATTTGTCACGCATTAATTCTAAAAGTACCAGCAAAATTTCCAAGAGCTTCCACGGACTTTCTCGGTGAGTCTCCTTGCGAAAATTTAGTGGTGCGAACGTGTCAACAGGCAGACGGCGTGGTCTAAAAGCAAATCGCAAGGAGACTCACCAAGAAAGTCCGTGGAAGCTCTTGGAAATAAAACAAGAGACGCCTGCGATATGCGCCTGTTGAATAGTCTATGCGTTAGCGCCTTGAAATCTCTTGCGCTGAACCCCGGATTTTTTTCTCCGTGTAGAAGTAAATAGCCATGCGGTTGAGAAGTTGCATCGTGATAGGCTTCTTGTATAAACCGTGGGTCTTCAGGACAAATCTGGCGCGCAAGATGTTGAATTTGAGCCCGATCTCGAGGATTCTTAAACGTGACAATATAGTTTGCATTTAGAGAAATATCTCTTTGACCATGCCCTTGATGGAAAAGATTTTGAGAAATGAAAATTACACTCAAATTTTTATGATGACTTCCTTTAGTAAAAAGATCTAAAATTGTGCTACTCGAAGATTCTCTCATTAAATCGTCGAGAATTATAAGTTTGGGCCTTGAATCATGGGAATAATCAGAAGATTGTGGTAATCCTTCACGAAACTCTATCTCTTTTCCATATTCTTTATAAGCTGTTTGCCACTCTGAATAATAGAAAATTATTCGATCAATTTGTGTATCGCTCATTCGGTTGAGATTTCGGAGAAACTTTTTTACAAAGAAAGTTGTACCACAACCTGTTGGACCACATATTAGTGACGTGAACGGATGCTTCCAGCGCGTGTCCATGTTAAAAAGTGATAAATCATCAGTCAAACCTTGTAAATTATATATACTGGTAAATACGAGTATTCATACCGCTAGAATGAATCCTAGTTGGCTCTTGTACTCATGTTGTGAGTATTTTTGCAATTCGCTTATTGATATTTGAAAAAATTATTTCCTTTTTTAATTAGCTAATTTTTTGCGATGTCAGGGTTATGAGCTAATACCCCTGACCCAGCACGTCCTTCATGAGCTTATTTGACGTGCCTTTCCACACGCCTGAAATTCAGCTTATAAAGGCCATGTTCCCTACCGCCCCGCCGCGGTCGTCGTCGCCCACCCCCCTCGCCAAAAAATATGGGTTTTCAGCTATATTCAGGATAGGGGTTACAACTATAAAGGATGATGAGTGAAATTAGACTATTCATATTATAAACATACATTTTTATTTAATTATTTTAATTCATGATTGTACATAATGATTGGGCATTGATCAGGATATTCATAATTTTTTAATAATTGAACAACTATTGTGAGATTAATTAATCATAGAAAATTTTTTATCAATTTTAAATTATAAAAGAGTAGGATCACTGAAAGTGAAGTTTTGTGACCCTATGCACATGTAGTCATCATATTCATGACTCGCCATGATTTTTTCCGGTGTGATATCCAGAGCTGTTTGGCTGCAGCAGAACATTGTATCCTCTTATACACTCTGGTCACAGCGCATTATAGGGCCTCCAAATGGTTGGAAGATCATTTCTGAAAGCATGAAGAGTAAATGTTCTTATTATTAAAATACAGATATTTTATATATAATTAAAATTAAGTGAAACAAGTGTACCTACACATTTTTCATTCAACGCTGAGATAGTTTTGATACAAAGCGTATGAATGAGAGATAATTCATTTTAGCCTTTAGACGTTATAAATAAATTAATTACGGAGGGATAATCTGTTTTGACCTATTTATACTGTATGTATCCAAAGGGGAGATAATCATGATTATCAATTAGCCTTCTTTTGGTGTAAACAGGTCTACAGGTTTTATGTTCATTTTTGGTGACTAAGTGGGAATATTTAGTTCTACGAATGACTCTATAATGTAAATTAATCGGGGAAGCCTTATAATCCACAAGATCGCATATAGAGTCGAAGTTTATGATTTGAGAGTTTTTATAATTTAGAGTAATGCCTTTTACTTTGCAAACATGATGCTGCTTACCATCAGGTGACCGTACTTTAAAGGCATAAAATTTAGGTCCACCCGAGACAAAAGTTTCAATATAACTTCCCGAACCATAAACTTCGAGCTCATCTGTCATATCCCCTAGTAAACATCCTATATCTGGGTAATATTCACCTACCTAATTTTTACTAGCGAAAATGACAGAATCCGTATCAAAATAGAGAACACGACGATCTAGTTTTTTCAAATAACCATACAATTTTAAACGGGCCTGCGCTGTTGTGTATGCGGCTATAACTACATTAGTAACAGGCGATGGGGCTACAGCTTCGTCTTTATAAATCCAAGATGCATAAATATTTTCCTGGTCTACTGGTAAGATATTGGTAAGAACTTTATCTGGAATTTCAATGATATCAATTAAAGCTTTCTGGGTATCTAATATTTCAGTTTTTGGCATATTTTGACGTTGTCCAAATTTACTTCAGAAAGAGTTCAAACAGAGCTTAGCCAGTGATCGTAAACCAGGATTTTTTTTATGTTTTCCGGATCAAGCTGAATGCCCTCTAAATCAAAAATTTCTTTCACATATGCTTTTTTACGCTCCACGGTGGTACAATCAGAAGGATATCCGCTGGCTTCATGTTTAAGCTTGAAAAATCTATTCATATATTGTACAAAGAGACCACCGATTTTTGAGGTCGGGTCATACTGAGTTGTTATGTCTCATATTGCCAAATCTCAAAAATTGATGTGATTTTGTACCCATTTTCGACAGCCACTTTTAGCTCATCAGAAACCCATGTTCCCCCTATTTCTTTCGCAATGATACTATCGGCATGTGGACAATCTTGCTGTAACTGCAATTCACAGCAAATTCTGCACAGAGGGAACATCAGTTTACCGTGCATACGAACAGGAAGAACAGGCGAATAACTATTAGTAGGTGGTAATACCCTACATTTGATAAGACCCTCGACATTAGTTAAATCATTGTCTGGTCCAGTTAATTCCTTACACTCATCACCAATATAAACTTTTGGGTGACCTATGGGGAATTTTCCATATTTTGATATAAATGGATATAAGAAACAAACATCCAGATAAGAGATTTTTATATTGTCTCTTGCCTTATAATAGGAAAAGGTATTTCCTGTTCTTCCTTCATAGAAAGCATCACGAGGATTGAGAGCACCGTGCATTAGAAGAGGATGGTCTTTTAAGAACTCTATTGATGCAGGATCTCTGGATTTTAACCTATCAAAGTCACACTCCCACATCTCAACTACTTCGTAACCCTTTTCTCGAAGTCGTTCAGTCTGGGTCCGTGTGCGCTCAGAACGGTCACTCAAGCTTTCAGAATTTTTACCGAAACCTATCCTTTTATGACGATTAGCTTGATTACACTGGGGACAGCCGTGCCAGTAACAACCGTGAAACTGATAAACAGTTTTTTTTATTTCTAAGCGTATCCTCATAATAACCATCAACTAATACACCTTCAGGTAGTCTATATTCTAGTGTTCGGCCAGCATGAATGATTTCTAAGTCTAATTCACGCTCTACAGACAAAAGCCGTTCGATAGCCTTCTTCGACTGTTTATTTGCTAACCTATAACCCCCAGTTGGTAGGACACCTATTATGTCGGACTTTAAATCATTTTTCCTAAAAACTACTGAGCAAGCTGATGCAATGGTGACGCTTTCGACAAAAGGATCAACATTAGTTACCTTGATGAATAATTCTCGGAAAGCTAGACAAGCAGTACGAAGAATATCAACGTCATTTATACAGTACGTTCTAATTTCATTTTTGAAATTAAAAATGTAATTAGTTTCAATCAATTCTTCATACCACTTGTCAAATT
This sequence comes from Andricus quercusramuli, assembly GCA_932178445.1. NCBI lineage: Eukaryota > Metazoa > Arthropoda > Insecta > Hymenoptera > Cynipidae > Andricus > Andricus quercusramuli. The sequence continues at coordinate 15,269 of CAKNXH010061696.1, forward strand.
ATTTACGGCCCTCTAAGGACATCGTATCTGGGGAGTAAAAATGTTTAGCTGGTAATTCACCTACATATAGCTCATTCTGCGGTGTATTGAAGAGGTGCGGAAATGTACCTTTCTTTGCCTCTTCTAAACCAAAGGTTGCAGACATAGCACTTAATGGCATATGTAGATAATTAAGGCTATCAATAAATCGTGTTTTTTTTTTACTTTTAGCAAAATTACGCTAGTACCATTTAAAATAAGCTCTGGCGGTTCATTAGTACCTCTATTCTTAATGAGTTCTCTAAGAATGAATTGCCCATCGAAACCTTTCGCATTATGTGCTATGCAAACGGTCTCATCGAAATGCTTCGAATCACGAATAGCGAACTCAATGAACTGAGCCACAGGATCCTTATCAAAAATATACTAGCGCACACCACACCATTGACATTTTACGTTGGGATCTGGATCGCTCATACAATCTTCACAAATCTGCTGTGCTACACAGAAATTAGGTTTGTGAATATTTGTTGATTCGTCACCTTCGACTTCTTCACATTGCGGTGTTTCGAAGTCATAGAAAATGTATGCTTTTTTTTTAGTTTTCGGCTGTCCTCTTTTATCTTTTTTAATTTCTAGGGGCGCCATAAAAAAATGATTGATTGGACAAAGTTTCTTACACGTTGTGCAATCAGAGAAGCCACATTTATGAACCTCCCCTTTCTTGGTTTTCTCAGAATTAAGCAACTTTGAACAAACATTGCAGATTTGCAATACAGAGCAAATACTTTTACCTGTGGAGTGTGAATTAGAAAGTAAATGTTTCCTGAAATATTCAACCCCATAAAAATACCGTAGACAGTCCCCACATTTAATATTATCATTTTTTTTATCCATGTCCGCGTTGACTTTACATGATGGGAGCTAAAACAAGCGTCACATTTCATTGTGCACCTGTGATCAGTTTGTCGAAAGTAAGCCTTATTACATGGTGTACGAAACTTTTGCGCTGCCCCAGCCCCGACTAAATTTAGTATAGCACTATAATGAAAATTTGGATGACCCTCATAAAGTAAATAAATATTGTGCTTTATCTCATTACCTGTATTTGTTATTTCCGAACTACCCTCGTAAATAGCCTTATATCTCCCATTTCCGAAATCTTTAAAATTAAAAACTGTAATTGCAATCTGAGCTTTTGCCAGATATTTTTGATATGTAATTAGTTCAGGCAGGCCACATCCAATATCTGGTATTATTACACCAGCATCTCTAGTAAGCTTTCCAGCTGCCTTAATCTTTACTTTGAGCTTATCCTTGTCGCTTATACTTCTATAATCTTTTTTAAAATGAATATTACTCGGATCGGACTGACGATTTGCAATAGCAATCGCTACTACGATAGCCTGTGGTAGACACATGTTAGTGTTGTTGTTGTTGTTAGCTAAAGTTCAAACCGATTTTTTTAAAACTTTGCTAGCTAACTTCACACAGCCTCTTACTGCTATTACACTTACTTGCGTAATCTCAACTACAAAGGTGTCATCAATATTAAAACTTATAGCACTTTGAACTACTGATTCTACTAATTTCCACAAGTCTTCAAAATGCAGATCTTTGAGGGGTAAAAAGGCTTTCCAGGCAACTCCTTTGCTAAACCCATCCGATCCAAACACAATGCCTACTAAATCTGTTTCCTTACACCACGAGACTATATAATTATATAACTCTAAAAAGGCTAATTTCAACCAAATAACAGGATTGTTCTCCCCAGGAGGTACAATTTTAAAAGTTACTTTTCGCCCGTTCGTGTGAAATTTTCTTACATATTGGTCACTCTCGTCTATTTTTATTATAAAGGGAGCTAAGATGTCACTCTCATTCCTACCTTGTGGTTGAGCATCATGTAGATCTTGTGAGAGACTTTCAACAGCTTCATCAGTCACCGCCTGGCCTTGAGAGTCTTTTCTTGCGGGAGATGTGCTAACCTCCATAGTTCTGGATGGGCCTGCAATCGCACTAAGATCTGGAACTGCTGTCAGATGACTCGGGGTCTGCTTCCTATTAGACCCTAATTGAGTCGATGTGTTTTTTACACAATTTTTAACTTCTGAAAAATAATAATTTTTAAAATCATTCTTTCTTTTGCAGACGAGAGCTTAGGAATATCTAAGTTTTGTATATATACATATAATTTACATTACCTTTTCGTTTCAGTTCAGATGTAGATTCATCCATTTTTTTTCGCATTTTCTGCTCCTTTCGTACTTCCTGAAGAACTTCTTTTTGTTTCTTTTGGATCTCCTCGAGATTCTCCTTTGCAATCATCTTTGCCCGGTATTCATCCTGCTTCCTATTTGCTATTTTTAACCTTTCTTGCTTTGCAAGCTCTCTGTTTATTCTATCATCCTGCAATTTGCGTTCCTTTTTTAAATCTGTCTCTCTAATTTGGGCAATTTTCTTCAATCTGATTTCCCTTTCTTTAGCTGCTTCGATTTTTAATTTTTCTTGAATTTTCTCCTGTCTAACTTTTTCCCTCTTATCCTGTTGCCTACGTTTATTTTTCTGTACTAGTTCCTCAGATTTGTTTTTTAAAATGTTTTTCTTTATTTGTGAATCTGGCACAATGTCCTCGTCAAAGTCCGTCTCGTCGTCGTCAGTTCCTACTACTATATTGTTGTCTATTCTTTTATCGTTATATTTTTTATCGACTCTAGGATCCCGTACTACACTTCCCTCACCAAATATAAACTCTTTTGAGCTTTTTTTTTGCTTCTTTGAGCAACCCGCTTCTACCATTGGATCAGAATGTTCCCTCTTTTTAGAAAATTCTACAGTTTTCTTTCTTTTGCATCTGCCTCCGTCTGATTCCTTACTTTTTTTATAATGCACAGCGTCGGCTATCTTAGATTTTCTGGATTTACCACTCTGAATTTTAGCTTTAACAAAAAGAGAAGCACAAAAAATCAACACAGGTACACTGTTTTGGAATGTTCACTTTTATAAAAATGTAATGAATAAAAATTGAAAAGAGTTTTACTTACCAATGATAGTTTGTATATTATTTATTGCAGAGTTCCTCTCTCTCTCTCTCTGCATTTTCAAATATTTCCTCAATACCATAAGTGAAGGTATATCGTCCTTTCTTTGTATGGCTGTTTGAAGAACGTCATCAAGTTGCCCCTGTGAATCACATTGGCTGATGTATCCTTCTAACTTGTTAATAAGACGACGTCTTTCATCCTCCCTCGGATGAGTAATTGCTTCCTGGTAAGTTTGATTATACATCGACATTATTGGGCTTATTGTTCACTTGAACTGATAACTTTAAGCTACAGTGATAAACTCCTCACAGAACACAGTTCAATTTATTACGCTCAACAATTGTTAAAAATACACTGTGAAAACACTGATAAACTCCTCACAGAACACAGTTTAATTTATCACACGCAACAATTGTACAAAATAAACTGTGAAAACTAATTACGGTCGAACGTGCTTTGCGTTAGAGCATATAGCTAAGACTGACGTTCCACCGAAAATGAAACCTTTGGAAAATGTTACGGTAGAACACTATTATCTATGACCCTTTCACTTTTCCTATGTCATTCCAACGCTTCTACCAAAAAGACCTTGCCCTTTCAAACCTACGGGTAACCCCTGGCGGACCGGCCGAACGCAAACATTACGCTACAGAGTAACGGTAAAGTAATGCTAAAGTAATGGTAAAGTAATATGGCATTATGATTGATAAAAGAAACAAAATTAATATGTAAACTGTTGCAATTATAATAAAACGTTGAAATTTACGTTCAACGGTCATGCCGCAATTGCAACAAGTTGCTTTTGCAGCATTAAAAAATAAAAAAACATAGTGACCGTCATTGCAGTCGGGCCCCTGCATACTGGCAACCCGCTAACGTGGCTTTAAGTGGGTTGCCGGTCTGCAGGGACCCGAGTTGAATGACAGCCACTTTGTTTTTTTATTTTTTAACGCTGAGAAAGCAACTTGTTGCAATTACGGCATGACCATTTAATGTAAATTTTAACGTTTTATTATAATTGCAACAATTTACATATTAATTTTGTTTCCTTTATTAATTATAATGCCATATTACTTTAGCATTACTTTACCATTACTTTACCGTTACGCTGTAGCGTAATGTTTGCGTTCAGCCGGTCCGCCAGGGACGGCATATACTCAAATCTAATGTCCATCCTCAGAATGAATTTCTTGAAACTACAGAAAACAAAAAGACACATGTTTTAAACAATGATAGAGGCTTAGAATTTGATAGCAAATTAAAGTCAAAATTACAAATCAATAAATCAGAAACTTTCACTGAAGCTATGTTGTGGCACATGAGACTTGGTCATGTTTCAAAGACGTATTTACTGGCTCTGTCTAAAAATAACGATAAATTATTGAATACTAATGATATTTTAAATGACACTTCAATAGAAGAATGTAAAGCTTGTCTGCAAGCCAATAGTACTAAGCTACCTTCTACCAGAATTCGCATGAGAGCCACAACACTATTGCAGATCGTTCATGGTGACACTATGGGACCTATTAGTCCTATGTCTCACCCAGGTACGTACAAATTTGTACTTGTTCTGATAGACGACGCTACGAGAGCAGCGCTAGCATTTCCTATACAAAGCAAATCGGATGTTCCTCAATGTATAGATACTTTTGTAAAGAGCATGCGCAACTTGGTCGGGTCTGACAAGAAGTTTTGCTTTCTCAGATGCGACCGAGGTACCGAATTTACGGATCAAGCGACACTCGACATCCTAGACAAGTAAGGTGTAGAGCTCCAGCTAGCATGCCCTAACACGCCACAACACAACGGTGCTGCTGAGCGATTTAATAGAACACTCGAAAACAAAGCTAGAGTCATGATACTTGATTCAGGCCTGCCTCAATCCAACTGGGATTTAGCTGTTAAAGCGGCAGTATACATTTACAATAGGACTCCTCATAAGTCAATCGGAATGAAGACTCCACTAAGTGAAATTTTGCCAACTCAATCAGACTGTCTGAAGCAAATTAAAAGATTCGGTGGCGCAGCGTATATTAAGATACCACGGAACACAGAAACGAAATTTTCACCGCAAGCGATGCTAGGTTTTCTGGTAGGATACTTAAATACGGGGTACACGGTTTTTGTAGCTCAAGAAAAGAAACTCTATGACAGTAAACATGTCAGATTTGTTGAAAGATTAACATACAAAGATTTTCCGTTTGAGAATCCGGAAACCACAGACGACTCAGAGTTATCTTTTTCAATGGGGCAAGGGACAATGGACTCAACAATAGATAATGTAGAGTCAAGCGGAGAACAAGTTGTAAATGAACCTTCGCAACCCAGAAGAAAAAGAGGTCGGCCTAAGAAGGGCGTTAAAGTAATGTTTTTCTTATGTGAGACACCTGAAGAGAAGGATCTGGACTATGATCGAGAGCTTAGCGATCTCAAGTATCACGCATCACTAGCGAAAATTCAGAGTGATCCACAAACCTATAGAGAGGCTATCAACTCTCCAGAGAGAGAACAATGGGTCGATGCTATTAGTATACATTTATACAGTAGTTGAAAGATCAAGGATAACAATAGGTAGTAAAGGACCTAATATTATAGATTCACGATGGGTGTTTAAGAGAAAGACGGACGAGAAAGGATCAATTAAGTACAAAGGAAGACTTGTTATTCGAGGTTTTAAGGACAAGAATAGATACGATTTAAGAGAAACATATGCTCCGGTATCAAGAATATCGCTGATTAGAGCTTTCTTTTCCATTTCAAACAAATACAAGTATATAATTAAACAACTAGATGTCGAGACAGCTTTTTTTTATGGTGAGCTATCTGAGGATATAGATCTAGAAATCCCAGAGGGAGTTCTAGTAAATGAAGGTACGAGAATGAAATTTGTTTGGAAACTCAATAAATCCTTGTACGGGCTGAAGATAAGTCCTAAAGAATGGAACGGCAAGTTTTCAAGTGTAATGAGCTCACTGGGTTTTGTATCTCACGATATTGATCCTTGTTTGTTTATCTATAGAAAAAACTCAGAAATAGTGCTTGCAGTTCTTTATGTAGATGACATTCTCCTAGCTGGACCTAATGACGATCTACTGGACAAAGTTAGCAAGAGCTTAAGTCTAGAATTCTAAATTAAATATTTAGGAAGCCCTAAAGAATTTTTGAATATCAATATAAGCAGAGACATAGACAAACAGATTATTAAATTGAGTCAGACTAAGTTCATTGATAAAATGTTGAATAGATTCGGATTTGGTAAGTGTAAGCCAAGGAAAACTCCTATAAAAGCTAGTGATGCAGCCAGCTGTGATAGGAAAGAGAGGGAGGAAGATGAATATACAGAATAGAGAATACCAAACCGATTGTACAGAGAAGCTGTTGGATCTCTTTTGTATCTGGCAGGTACAACGAGACCTGATATTTCATATGCTGTTAATGTGCTTAGCAGGCACCAAGTTAATCCTACAAACAACGAATGGAACATGGTAAAGAGGGTATTTCAGTATTTATCAGCGACAAAGAATTATAGCTTAATCTTTCTGAATGTTTCCGAGGATATGACCGTTTATGCTGATGCAAGTCTGTCAGACTGTAAGAACTCTCTGACCACCTGCGGATATGTGATTCAGTTGTTCGGTAATGCTGTTGCCTGGAGAACGCACAAGCAACAAAGTGTTGCTTTATCAACATGCCAGGCTGAATACGTAGCCATGAGCGTGGCTTGTCAAGAGGCTATGTCCATACATAATTCCGCGATAACACATCTGCGATATCCTGTGCTAAGGTTAATGGTGGGAATAGACTTAGACACATGGTAGAAATACGTGAGCATTATATCAAAGAATATGTAAACAGAGGTCATGTTATAGTAAAATGGGTTAAATCTAAAGAACAACTAGCGGATATTATCACGAAAGCTCTCCAAGGTATATCGCATAGGGATTTAACTTATAAAATAACTAATTAGTTATTTTATAAGTTAAATCAAGATGATCAATGAGTTGTTTCGATGTTTATTTAGATTACTCCGGAGAGGAAAAATTAGAGGAAGATAAGGATGAAGAGTCCTGGGACTAAAGAGTCAAAAGTGAGAGGAAGTGTTAGAGTTTTCGCGCAGCAGGAGCACTTTCGCTCTTCGTCAGGCCCTGAAGCCTAAGCGCTGTCACGTCGTCAGCGCGCGCAGGGAGAGAGAGACTCTCCACTCGTCGCCGTCCAGTTCTACGCCGTCTCTCAAAGAGAGAGCACTCTTATAGAGTTATACGTAATCTCAAATAAAGCTTCGGTGCGTTTACTTATAAACACCTGTTTATTTTATTCACCGCCCACCTCACTTCCTCCATCAATTATATTGATATTGTTTATCATGAGATTAGTGGTGTATTATTAACCCATGTAACTTCTATTGTACGGAAAAATGTACTAACAAGAATCACGTTCAACTAAGAATGTTGTATTATTATGGAAATTTTTTACATTGCATACGTCTACTTCAACTATATGTTATATATACTGATTATTATGTGTATTCTATTTTCCAAACTATTTTAATCAATAAATGCGACTAAACTGAAATGTACAATGTTATGCTTTCATTTAAAAATCTTCACCTCCAGTATATATAATAATTGAGGTCACATAGAGTGAAGGGCGTAAGATGCATATAGTCATCACACGAGTCCCAAATTTTCTTCATGCAAGCAAGTGCTGCATTTTTTGGTTCCACTCTTCAGCGTTACGTGGTATAGCTTAGGAGAGAGGGAAAGTACGTAACCATTAGAGTGAGATAATTAAGTTCGTAAGGAAGTGAAGGGCGTGAACTCCACGAGTCACAAATTTTATTCATACACGCACGTGCTGCATTTCTTGGGTCCACTCTTCAGCGTTATGTGGTCTAGGTCAGGTGAGAGGGAAAGTACGTAACCATTAGAGTGAGATAGCTAAGGTCATATTAGGTGAAGAGCGTCAACTCTTCATAGACACACTACCATAGGGCGAGGAGGGTCGGCGCCATAGTGCGGTGAGGGGGGTTAAGGAGTAGTGGAAGGGGTGTCTGGTCGAAGTGATGCCTTACTACTGGTGTCTTTTGTAGAAAATTTGTCCTTTTTGGTAAAAAATTAATTTTCTGTGTTGAAAATTCGACGTTTTCGTTAAGAATTCATCTTTGTAGGTTTAAAGTTTAACTATTCGGTTGAAGGTTAAAAATTTAACTATTTCATTGAAAATTCGTTTTTTTGTTGTTGTAAATTCATCTCTTTTTTATTAGAAAGTTTATTTTCTTTATTAAAAATTCAATTACTTGGTTGGAATCTAAAGAAACATTAATAAAAAATCATCTTATTGGCTGAAAATTGAATTATTTTGTCGAAAAAACTTTATTTTTGTATGAAAATCAATTTTTTGAATTGAAAATTCAACTATTCCATTTTAGGTTGAAAACTGATAGTTTTTAGTCGAAATTCAACTATTAAATTTTTCATTAAAAAATTCACCTTCCTTCATTTAAAATTGAACCTTTTGGTTGAACGTAGAACTACTTTGTTGAAAACTCATTTTATTTCTTGAAAATTGAACTATTCTGTCAAAAATGATTTTTTTGCATACATTTTTTTTTGCTGGAAATTTAACTATTCGAGTTTTGGTTGAGAATTCATATATTTTCAGTAAATTTATCTTTTTTGGTAGAAATTGCAAATCTTCCAAATTGAAAATTGAACTACTTGATTGAAAATTAAACTTCTTTTCCTTTTTTTCTACGAAAATTTATTTCTTTAACTGAAAATTTAACTATTCCATTTTTGGATTGGAATTTATCGTCTTTAGTTGAAAATTCAACTATTCGGTTGAAAATCTATGTCATTATTTGTTTGAAAATTGGTTTGTTCTGTTGAAAAGTTGTCATTTTCTGGTGGAAAATTAATTTCCTTTGTTGAAATGTCGTTTTGGTAAATAATTCAACTTTGTAGGTTGAAAGTTAAACTATTTGGTTAAAAATTTGAATATTTTGTTGATTTTTTTTTTAATTCAACTGTTTGGTTGAAAATTTAACTATTTTATGGAAAATTCGTTTTTTGTTGTTGTTGTTGTTGAAATACGAACTATTCAATTTTTCGTTGAGAATTCGTCTTTTTGTCGAACATTCCGATTTTCGTGTTGAAAATTCAACTATTTTGGGTTAAAGTTTTGGTTGCAAATTCAACTGTTTTGTTGAACATTCGCCTATTTCGACAGTAAATTCGTCCTTTTCGATTTAAAATTCCCGTTTTGTTAATAATTAAACTGTCTTCCAATAAATTCAATTATTTCGTTGGAAATGCAACTGTTTTTAGTTCAAGTCTAATCTTTTCTGTTTAAAATTCGATTATTTAGTTGGAAATTCATCTTTGTAGGTTGCAATAAACTCAACAGTTTGGTTACAAAATCAACTTATTTTTTGACAGTTTCATTATTTCATTGCAAATAAACCTAAATTAGCTAAATTATAAACAGAAAAAAATATTGAATTTCAAAAGTTTCATTGAATTGTTTTTTGAAGCTGAAAAAGAGATAAACTTTGAATATTTTCTATCGTAGCGTCGTGATGTTTCGCCGTGATAAAATAAACAATGCCCAAAAAAAACTTTTTGTTCTATAAAACCAGATTTTAGGGGCGTAAGAGAAATTTCGCATGACACTTTTTCAGTTCCACTATACCTACGATTTCTAATATGTTCCGTGGAAAGTATTATTTCTTTGCTGCGAAAAAGTACCTGGAAAAATGTATATTTCTGTCCTGGAAAACCTGGAAAAGTCCTGGAATTTTTGTTTGAAGAAACGCTAGACACCCTGATTTAATAAATGAACTATTTTGTTGTAAATACGTATATTTGGCTGACTCAAGCTACTATTTTCTTTGAGATTAACATCTTTTTTGTTTAAAATATGAACTATTACATGTTTCCCTCAGAAGTCATGAGCTCTTTGGGTTAAAAATCAAACTATAGTTTCAACTGTTATACTTTTTATACTTTTTATACTTTTCTCTATACTTTATACTTGTAACTCACTACGATAAGTTAAACGTGAAAAATGCATTATAATGCAATGCAAAATAATGCAAAATAATGGAAACGAAGGTACAATGTTTGAAATTTATCAGAAATCTGTTTCATCGGGTACAAATATTTGGTCTTGATTTTGTCCTGAATGTCTTCAATATGTCTTTAGGACGACGATGTCTGGTTCCGTCTCACCAGCTAGACATTGGAGATATACAGACTTTGCTTGCATTTATGACTGTTGACTGAGCCAAGACAAGACCAGGCTGACTTGTTTCAAGACAAGAAAAATAAATCCTGATAAATATACCGAATTGATCTTAAAGAAAATCATATTGCCAATTTGTGGCTTTAATATTTGCCAGGCTCAAAAGTAAAAAAGTTTTAGTTTGCTGAGGATTAAAATTTTACAACCGATAAAACATTGTAATTTTGTAATAAATAATTTTTAAATAAGAAATTCGGAACCTGTCTGTGTCAACAACTGCAGGCATATAAAATATTGCAGATAAATGAGATTAATAACACATAAACAATAAATACCACGAAGATAAATAATATAAACATTCTATCAAGTTTAAAGCGGATTAGTGATGACCCTTAAGACATCAAAAACAGGTATGGTTCCGTCTCACGAGCTAGACATACAGAATGACTTGGAATTGTTTTGGATTGGTCTTTACCCAAGACAAAATCAAGAACAAATATTTTTACCCATCTATCCGAATTCTTTGCGAAATCTTCCAAAAATCATTGTAAGCTTGTAAATCTTTGCAAAACCTTCCACATTTTTGCGAAATCTGTGGGGAAATATCGCAAACTTTGTGCAATTTTTGAAATGTATATGAAATCTTTACGAAAATTGTGAAATGTTTGTGAAATGTTTGATATGTTTGGCAAATAATGGAAAGCTAGGTGTAATGCTTGAAACCTATCAGACATCTTTTGAATCTATCCAAATTCTTGGCGAAATCTTATTTTATTCTTATTTATTATAATTAATCATTATTCTTATTTCGCTTGGATTTCCGGTCAAAGTCCGAGCTATTTGACAAGGCAAAGCATACGAAAGGGCAAGCGATTCTTTTCGTCTGTAAATTCGCTTCGCACTTGGTCACTATTACAAAGCAAAAAAGACACAAAGTTCTTTAGGTTCTTTCTTATTTGTATGATGATGACGTCTTACATGCCTTTTTATGTTGTATTTTCTAACTTTTCCGACTTTCCTGGTTCTTTTATCTTTTGAAATAAATAGTAGTAATTATTAAAATAAGGTAGTGGTATTTTTAGGTAAATGATTAAATTTTCCACGTGCAACGACACATTTTGAAAAAAGTTGTCGAATTTCAAATAAAAAATATTGAACTTCATCGAAAAGCAATTTCATTTTCAACTAACAAGTTCAATTCTCAAGCGACAAAGATGAAATTTCACTCAAATGTTTGTATTATCAGCAAAGAAGTTGATTTTCGTCAAAATATTTGAATTTTGTGCCAAAATAGATGAATTTTCAAGATAAAGAAGACGAATGTGGTTGACGTTTTAACCTGAAGAGTTGATATTTCAACACAATATTTACATTTCCGAAATAATTGTTGCGTTTTAATCTACAAGGATGAATTTTCAACTGAAAAGATTAATTTTCTGCAAAAAATGCATTTTTCACGTTTAACTTATCGTAGTGAGTTACAAGTATAAAGTATAGAGAAAAGTATAAAAAGCATAGAAAGTATAACAGTTGAAACTATAGTTTGATGTTTAACCCAAAGAGCTGATGACTTCTGAGGGAAACATGTAATAGTTCATATTTTAAACAAAAAAGATGTTAACCTCAAAGAAGAAAGTAGTTTGAGTCAGTCAAATATACGTATTTGCAACAAAATAGTTCATTTATTTAATGAAAAAGATTACTTCTTACCGAAATAGTTGCATTTTCAACGAAAAAAGATTACATTTCAAGCAACAATATTGATTTTCTACCAGAATGAGACGAATTTTTATGAAAGTTTAAACGAGAAAGGTAGAATAACTTTCAATTTTAATTTCATATGAAAAAAACACTTCATTTTTGATCTATGTTATTATTATCTTGGATATGAAAAGAGCTGAATATTCAACAAAAAATTTAAGATACATTTTCAGTGTACAAAATTAATTTTGAACAAAAAAAAACGAGTTCAAAAAGAAATGTTTTTTAACAAAATAATTCAAGATATCTTCTAATGACAGTACAAAGTACCCATCACGCCTGGATATCAATGCGAGCTACACTTCATCACAATTTTATGATTATAGCTCTTTTCCTTTTCCAGATCTGGTTAACAGAAAAAAGTTACACACACACACGGACATCTTTCCGAAGGGACGAATTATATCTAAATATGTCAAAAAAGTATCTTCGAAAATTTAGGTCATTCCAAACCCCCTTTATGAGGAAGCGATAATGAATTGATTAATCGTAAATTGAGTGATCAATTAAGTACGGGAGAGTGGGGAGTTGTGTGCCGTGGGGAGTCGTGGGCCACCTCAATCTACGTCAATTTGTGGGTGGTAGGATTGCTTTAACCACTGCCAAAAGACTCTCTTTGTATGAGCTCACTTTTGTGAACTCGACACATAGTATCAACAGGCGTAGTTAGTATTTTTACATTGTTGATTGAAGGAATCAAAATAAAAGTTTGTGTGCAACTCAAGTTGTTGATATTCGAAGTCCCGTTGTGCAGCATATTTCAAAGGTAAGTTAGTGCAAAATATTCCTTGAGGAATTGGCTTTAAATTCAGTCAAACAATTTCGGTAAAACATTCATTGTGTGTATGGCAATTCGGTCATTTCGTGAATGTCGGCTGTGGGGAGTTGTGGTCCACCGTTAGTGGGGAGTCGTGGGCCAAACGTTCTTAATGCGTATTTCAATTTTTGAAGTGAACCTTCTTTTCTCTTGTTCTGAAAAGTGATATTAGAGTGAATTTAGAATGTCAATTGTGTTGAAACAATGAATGTCAATCGGAACAACACAGTTCACTGCAACATATGCGATCGTGCGGCGCACTTGAAATGTGCCAACATGAGGACCGGATATTACACGTGCATACATTGTGAATCAGAATAATTTTTTGTTAATCTTTTTAAAATCGTAGTTTACAAATAGTAGTTCATACATTGACAATTTATGGATGTTCAGAGAAGTTATGCCTTGAAAACAAAGCGTGGCCCATAAATCCCCACTCTCCCCTACTCCGATGTGCAATTATCTGAACTCCTGAAATCTGCATTTGCCTTTCGCTAAAGAACAAAGTAAATCGACCGCCGACAATGAATACTGTTACAATCTTTAAAATTGCGCAAAACATGGATGGATGAAATTTTTATTAGCTGATAAAATTTGAAAATGATATAATTGGAAAAAATGGGAAAAAAGTACTAGGTAAATCGGCCAATATTCTCAACATTAAAGGTAATCTTAAATAAAATCGAGAATAAAATGCAAAATTACCAAAACTCACAACAGAAATTGAATGGTTCGACCGATTTTTTTCTATCTTTTTTTGATCGTCTCGTAATTATTTAAATGAACCTAATGCAGCATATAAAAATTCAATTTAAGCATATTTTAATAATTATCAATTTCGTTCAAGCGGCTCGAATCGTGTCAGGATGCAACAATCGAAAGGGCGGTTGATTTACGAGCGACCCCCTGGGTTCAGCATGCTTGATAACCGTCACGGTGAATTATGATAAATTCTATATGGCTTTTCAGAGCGCCTGTTCTAGGTTCAACGGGGGTACTTTCCCGGTGGCGGATTGCTCGTTTCCAGGCGCAGAAATGAACCACATTTTCGATGAATGAAAAAAAAAACAAGACAATTTTTCGAAAAAAAAAACTTTGTTTTTGGGCATTAGGCTCTTGAGATTATGTGGTTACATCGAACAGTTCGTCCGTTTAGCGGGATTCATGTCAGAACGAATACATGGGCTAAAAATAAGGCTTGATGAGGAAGCGCCTTAAACGGTTTGATCGGAGTTGATTTTTGCATTTCTCTGTCTATGAAAGATCTCCTATCGGATTACAAATATCACATAAAGTATGTCAGTACTCTTGTTTTTCGAAAAAGGTATCAGGACAAATTATTGTGTTAATTGGATAAGTAATATTATATACATTTGCATATTTATACGATCTATTACTTTTGTAAAAGTAATGCTTGTGTCAAATTTTGAGGTTAGAAATTTTAAATATCCCAGAATATTTATGGAGTATATTTTAATTTAATTTAAATGACATTGAGTATTTTATTAGTTGTCTTGAGTTTTAAGTGAAACTTTTTTTTAACAATTCGCTATGTTATGTGAAAAAACTTTTTTCTTACGTTTGTTGATTATGGCAGAAGCGACAGAACGCAGTCAAAAAGCTAGAAAGGGCAATTCGAATTGTTGTGTGGTAAACTGCTTTAACAGTTTTAAAAATACTGGTCCTGATGTGCATCTTTATTCCTTTCCAACGTATCACAGAATACTGTAAATTTCATTTTTTTAAAACTGCATATACATTGTAGAGGTACAAAAACGCATGGAAAAATTTCTTTTCATGCTAGAGGCCAACGACCCCCCCCCCCCCCTCATATGATTCCAAATCGACCTTTCGAGCACTCTGTTCTCGTTTTTTCATTCAAAATTATTTCTGTTGATCTAGTGGATTATTTATTAACATTGGTTCATAAATTTTCAATTATTTAAACAAATGGAATTTATTTAAATAATAATATTTTTCTAAATTTTTCAAAATGAAAAATTATTACCATTTCTTTGCTTGAAAATTATTCCACTTTGGTTAATCAAGTTTTAATTACGTAAACAATTTCCATTTGTTTAATAACAATTCAGAAATATAACAAAATTATTGTTTCCAACAACCAGAAGTTTTAATACAAATATCAGAAAAAAACTAACAAATTTGGTGAAAAAATATTGTTGAAACAAATTAAAGGTTGTTGAAAATAAATAATAATTCATAACCTCAACGATTGGAAAATATCTAAAAATAAACTCATGTCACTTAACGATAATTCAGTAACATTTTTCATTGAAAAAACAAATTTTTGAAAAAAAAAATTATTCAAGCAAATGGATGGTGTTTAAACAATTAAAAATTAAGTAACCACTATTGATCAATATTCCACTAAAGAAGTAGTCATAATTATTATTTAAAAAAATGAAACAATAAAATTTTTCAAACAAATTCCATTTGTTCAAATAATTGAAAATTACTAAACCAATGTTAATAAACATTCAACTAGACCAATAGTAATAATTTTTAGGAAAAATCGAAATGTCGAAAAAAATAAATTTGTTCAAATAATCGAAAATTTATTAACCAATGCTGATAAGTATCCCACTAGACTAATAGAAATAATTTTAAGTAGAAAACAACGAGAATAAAGTGCTCAAAATGTCGATTTCATAAAAAATTGACATTTTTGGTTTCAATTAATTATTCCAAAAACTCAAGAAACTAATTTTTTCCCATTCATTTTACATGGGAAACTTCAAAAGTCGAATAGAATTAATAAAATATATTGCTGAATATATATTAATTTAACTACCATTTTTCCTATATTGTTCCTGAAACTTTTTTAATTGAGAGGACGGATCAAATAAGGGGACATATTTATGTTCCCTTATTCAATTTGGCCCCTTAATTAATAATAAACTGTTTAAAATTATTATAATTATGCTAGGGCTTTTTCCCGACACACGCGTGTCGACACGACGTGCGTCGCATATATGGATGCATTATAAGGGCAGTGTGTCGACACGCTATGTACACGACGTGCGACGCATGTGCGACGCATATGAGATAACATGTGTCGGCATTTTCGCCATCACAACCTGTCGACAATTCTGCACATCGTGCACGCACCATGTGGGTTCAGTGTCGACATTTTGTTATCTGGGTACGGTTTACACGTTATTTATTGATAATAATAACAATAAGGTTAATTCATGTTTGGAACGTTCCTGGAAAGTTCCCAAGCGGCGGACATTTTACACGTCCCGGGAACGTTCCGAAAGTTCCCACGGAACGTTCCGTGCTATTAGGGCTTACAATAATATAACCTAATTTTTACTATGGAACTTGTAATAAGGTACTAAAATCAAGATCTTTACGAAGTTTTACAATAACACAACCATAGTAGACTTCCTGTCGCAATAGATGATATTATAATATTCAGAAGTAATATAGTCGATTAAAAAATTTGGATATTCGAGCTGCACTATCCCACGTGGAAATATAACCACTGGCACAGTACTGGCAAAGTAAAAATTTTCGGAGTACACTCGAACTCCAAAGATACGAGCTCCAGAGATACGAGCAATCCACAGGTACGAGCATCTCAACTCCAAAGAAGCGAGCGGAATTTTTTCCCCTTTGCCCCCACCATTTCCGAGAGTGAGGCGCGCGCGAGAGCCCGCTGATTTGAATTCGACGTTTGTTCACCGGAAATTGCATACGCGCGCGTGCGCGTAGTGGGCCTATGGGCGTTACCACGCATTACCCCCAAAATCTAAACGTTGCAGGAGTGGGAGCCCCTTTGACGCTCGTATCTTTGGAGTTCCCGATTCCCGAACTTCTCGTATCTTTGGAGTTCGAGTGTACTACCCTGGCGAAAGTATCGGATAGGAATTCCTTCCGAACCAATCCGAATCATTCCGGAATCTGTATCCCAACCAATCCGAGTCAATTCGAACCAATCCGAAAAAAGTTCTACATTTCGTTAGACCCAAGTCGTTTAAAAATTAATCCGGCTCAATCCGGTTCAATCCGAACTTCAAAAAGAATCAATCCGAATCAATCCGAACCAAAGTTTCAATCCAAATGAATCGGAAGTTGGATTGATATACACTGAATTTTCAATCCGAATGAATCCGAGTTCGGATTGGTTCGGAAGGAATTCCTATCCGATACTTTCGCCAGGGTAGCACTGGGCATCTGTACTGGGCCAGTACTTGCTGCTAATGCCTTGCAGTACTGGCTCGGTGCTGCACACCAGTACCAAAGATATACACCTAGATGCGGCAAGTGGCGGCGGAGTGAGGGAACAATATACAGGGTGTCCCAGACTCTAGTGTCCGGACTGAACTCAAGACAACTAATAAAATACTCAATGTCATTTAAATTAAAATAAAATATACTCTATAAATATTCTGGGATAATTGAAATTTCTAACCTCAAAATCTGACAGCTAGCATTACTTTTACAAAAGTAGTAGATCGTATAAATATGAAAATGTATATAATATTACTTATCCAATTACACTTAATAAATTATTAATATTATAATATTAATTACTATAAATTTAATAATTATTATTATAATATTAATATTATTGTACACCTAGATGCGGCAAGTGGCGGCGGAGTGAGGGAACAATATACAGGGTGTCCCAGACTCAAGTGACCGGACTTAACTTAAGAGAACTAATAAAATACTCAATGTCATTTAAATTAAAATAAAATATACTCCATAAATATTCTGGGATAATTGAAATTTCTAACCTCAAAATCTGACAACAAGCATTACTTTTACAAAAGTAATATATCGTATAAATATGCAAATGTATATAATATTTATACTTATCCAATTAACACAATAATTTGTCCTGATACCTTTTTCGAAAAACAAGAGTACTGACATACTTTATGTGATATTTGTAATCCGATAGGAGATCTGTCATAGACAGGGAAATTCAAATATCAAC
The DNA here is from genome assembly GCA_932178445.1 of Andricus quercusramuli. NCBI lineage: Eukaryota > Metazoa > Arthropoda > Insecta > Hymenoptera > Cynipidae > Andricus > Andricus quercusramuli. The sequence goes on from CAKNXH010061696.1 coordinate 33,084, forward strand.
TCCGATCAAACCGTTTAATGAACTCGAGCAAAAGTTTTTTCCCCTAAATCGAGATTTTATCAGTTTTCCTACATACACTCTCGTTATCCGATAGCTAGACTCTTATTTTCAGTAAAAATTTATTTATTTTCAATCGCATGTAAACAAGTGGACTGCCCACGCTCGCCATATTTGATCGAATGATTGCGCGTGCGCTGACAAAGCGGGAAAGCTTTGAAAATAGCATACGCTTTTTTCAATATGAATTATATAATTATAAATATATATATATATATATATATAATTTAAAAAAAAAAGTGAAACAACCACCGCAGGGTACCACTAAGAGCAACTGCCATCTAAAAAGAAAATGTCAATAGCCCCCAGTAGAACCGCGGTAAAATACACCTATGGCCACGTCTCACATCCGTGAGATGGGTGGTCACAGGGCACGTCGAAATCACAACGACAGGCCGGCGAAACCCTCGTGTGTCTTGAGGACACGAAGCGACCCAAGGATGACAGCTTTCTGCATCCATCTCGCAAGTGCCTTGGCATATTTTTGGCACGCGGGTATGGCTTTAAGGTTACGAACCAGTGATAATTTAGCACCTCCGAGAGCACCTATCACAAGGACAATTACTCGTACCGAATATTTTGGGTACAGTCGTGCAGCTCTCTTTTAAGGTCTTGATACCTCTCCTCTTTTTCTTTCTCCTTTGCAGTGATGTTGTATTCGGACAGAGCCGAGAATTCGATCACGAATATCGTTCGTTTCTCGAAGTCTTGGAGAACAATTTCAGGCTTCGAGTGCGCAACGGAGACTGCTGCCCGAAAATCGTAGTTCCAGAAAATCTGGCACTTCTCGTTTCGGACAATTGACTCTATATCCCTTGGATACTCTTAGTACTCTTAGGGTCGCATTATGTCTATATATATACGTTGTTCCTCCGTGGGTCGGACACCCCGATAGTATGTGTTCTAGGTACTCAGCGTGTGCATGACACGCTCTGCACCTATCACTGAGAACTTCTTGACATAAAATGCGGGCGCGGTATGCTAAGGTGGAGATTACACCGTCCTGGCATGCGAAAATAAAGCCTTCTGTACCTGAATTGAGCCCTGATGATTTGAGGAAAGCAAAAGTTTGCTTCTTTGACAAGGACTGTTTTTCTACATTTCTGTGAAAGTTTCCGTGCATATGCTTGTCGAGTAGCTCTTGGTGAAATTTTTCAACCTCCGCTTTCTTTACTTTGGCTTTTAGACGTGAAGCATCTAGATGGAGTAATGCACTTTCCTCACTTCTGATGTTGAAATTCAGGCCAAGGGCCTCGGCAGCTTGCTCCGCGGCTTTGTAAAGGAACGCTCCTTCGCCAATCATCTCGTGGTTTCTGACCATCTTTAGGAGAGGATCTCTGCCATTCGCAAAAATGTAAGCTGTACTTAAAATAATTCGGTTATGAAGACATTGGATATTCAGAAGTCTGCGTCCGCCTTGACGGCGTGAAATGGATAATCGCGTAACTGACGAATTGATATGCAAGCTTTTATGCATTTGCATGATCTTACGCGTGGTGACATCAAGGGCCTTAAGCTCGTTCTTCGTCCATTGAACCACCCCAAACGAGTAGAGTAGAACCGGGACGGCAAGCATGTTAGTCGCAGATACCTTGTTCAACGCCGACAGATTGGAAGACCAAATCTGTCTAAGAAGATCTGCTTAGAAGTATCTGCTTAGAAGAGACTCCTTCACTGATGTTACGTCCTGAATGCGGCTTTGAGGCACGCCCAGGTATGTATACGTCTCTCCAGTGTTAAGATGTCTAATAACACTTATATCCACAAGCTCAGGGTCCTTGGGAACGCCAGTAATCTTTCCTTTCTTCAAATGAATTTTGGCACACTTCTCCAAACCAAAGTCCGTCCCAATCTCTCCTGTGTAGTTGTTGACGATATTTATAGCAGTTTGAAGTTTGCTTTTACCAGCGGCATAGTTCTTCAGGTCATCCATATAAAATACATGAGTGACGCTGATTAGTGTCGCCACAGAGGTATCCAGGAGAATTTCGTAGTGCGAGAGATAGAGGCAGAAGTGTGAAAGACGCCCCTCTGGAAGGTGACCTTGTTCGTCGTCAGACGATGATTCCTAGATGAGATGGTAAATCTAGTTTTCCAAAGAAGCATCATTATCTCTATGCATCTCACTATGTGTGGATGTACCTTCAAGCTTTCCAACAGACAGATGATAAGTCTATGAGAGGTTGAATCGAAAGCTTTCCGGTAGTCAATCCAGGCCATTGACAGGACGCGCTGATGGGCGGCAGCGTCTTTACAGACACACCTGTCAATGAGCAGGTTCTGTCGACAGCCCGCTACACCTTTTTTCGAGCCTCGTTGTTCGTACATCTCTCGCCATACAGGCTCAATTCGTCGAACGATCCTGTTGTTTAGGACAGCTGTAAAAATCTTATACCAAGTGTTTAAACAAGTTATTGGCCTGTAATTCTCTGATCTGGACAAGTTGCCTTTTTTCGGTAGGAGTATGGTGCGTGTTAAGACCAGCCACTGCGGAATGGGCGTCTCCGACTTTAAATATAAGGTGAATATGCGGGCCAAATGTTGGTGTATAGAAGTAAACTTCTTCCACCAAAAGTTCTTGATACAATCTGGTCCAGCACCGGAAAAGTTCTTCGTGCCTATAAGTGCTTTTTTCACCTCTTCGGCAGTGACTGATGGGCACTCCTCCTCAGATTTTATGAGGCTGTCGCAAAACTCCTTGAAGCGGATGATATTGTCAGTATCTTCTTTCAACTCTAGTGCTTTCGGGATCTTGTACACCTCTCTCCAAAAAGTCTCTACCTCCTTGGGCTTGGGTGGATTTTTTACAAAAACAGGGGGATCACTGAAGAGGCGTGATGGGTCAGCAAGAAACTGTTGATTCTCCCTGTTCCATCTCTCCCTCTTCTGTATCCTCCTCCTTGCGTCAGATAACAGCCTTATTTTGTCAACAATATGCTGCTTGATTGTCAGCAGCTTTGACTTGTTCAGTGTGTGATTCAAGGTCCTTAGTTCTTGGGCGAACTTTCGAACCCTTTCCGTGAACGGTCTACCAGATGTTATGTAGTCAATCACACATTGTACACGGAACGCATTCTGTCTTGCCCATCCAATTTTCTTGTTCAGTTGATGCAAGCGTCTTCTGGTCTTCTGATCCACCGTCGGTTTCAGCCTTCGATTTGAATCAGCCAAAGCTCTCGCAGCATCATAAACTGAGCAATTGAGGGTCTGGATCGAGAAACTCGCTCAGCGCTTGAGATCGGGTAAAATTATTGTCCAAACGTCTGGGTGGACGGAAATTTCAAAAGTCAAAAAATTAATTTTTCAAAATTATACACTTGTAGATAATCACGGGACGGAACTTTTTTCTATTTTCGATTTTTTGATCGGATGATTATTTTTAATAATAAGCCTAATAAACTAGATTCTAATAAACTCAGATTCTGCGACAAAAAGTATCGAGGGAACTTTAGAGTTGATACAACTTCCAGTGAGACATTTGTTCCTTAGTATTAAAGGAAGATTTGTGGAAATTTTTAGATCGATTTATTGAAAATTGGTGGAAATATGCATTTTACAATAAAGCATGAGGCGCCGCCAACGATAGCTACGTGAGTACTGAGCACCATCTGGCAGCGGGCTAGCCGTTTGGCTTTCCAGAACTTAATTTTCAATGATTTTTTAATGGTTATTATAGAGGCCTTGATTGTGATACAAGTGAATTCTACCTTAATTACAATTATTGAAGCATCTGCTGAAAAATAATATTTTGAACATTACGTGTATGCAGTGAAAAAATTAACTACTGTTATTCATTAAATTATAGTCGTCCGAGATTGGTTCACTTGAGTGTGTGTGATATATTTGTGTTAGAAATAATTATTACGATAAAAGTATTTCATTATTTGCCGAAAAATAATATTTAGAAAATTCCGTCCATGTATTAAAAGTTTAACTACCGTTATTTATTAAATTATTCTCGTCATAAATACCGTTTCTCTTCAGTTTATGTGATATATTTGTGTTAGAAATAATAATAATAATGATAAATATGATTAATTAAGTAACCGTATAAATCATAGTTTGTCATTTTGATATTTCTTGGGAAGGTGAAGGGTATCATTTAAGCAGATAACCATTAAAAATCATTGAAAATTGAGTTCTGGAAAGCCAAACGGCTAGCCCGCTGCCAGATGGTGCTCAGTACTCACGGAGCTATCGTGGGCGGCGCCTCATGCTTTATTGTAAAATGCATATTTCCACCAATTTTCAATGAATCGATCTAAAAATTTCCACAAATCTTCCTTTAATATTGAGGAACAAATGTCTCACTGGAAGTTGTATCAACTCTAAAGTTCCCTCGATACTTTTTGTCGGCGAATCTGAAAAAACGGGGTTACCGATCTGTCTCAATTTGCAATTAAATATTAATAAACAATAGGCGATTTTCAACTTTTTGTTTATTTTGTAAGCATCGCTAGGGTATATTTCGTTCATATATCAAGTTTGAAACAGTTTCAACCATATTTGCCTAACTTACGACGATTTATTTCTTAAAAACTAATTGAATTTGGGGACACATTTTTTTTAGTTTATTAGGCTTATTATTAAAAATAATCATTCGATCAGAAAACCGAAAATAGAAAAAAGTTCCGTCCCGTCATTATCTACAAGCATATTGACTCGACAGCAATCAGTCCAAACTCTAACGTCTTAGGAAAAGGTCGTAATAATATCCTTGCGCTATGACTTTAAATTAATAATAATAATACTAATAATAAACAAATAAAATTTCCCGTAAACGTGCTACTTAGTGCCTTTCCGAAATTCCAACTCGAAAA
>CAKNXH010061697.1:0-36638 GCA_932178445.1 Andricus quercusramuli
AAATTTCAAAATAAATTAAGAGAACTTTTAACTAGTTTCAAAAACAATAAAGTAATAAATGATAACACTTACAACTATCTTAATTGTACTAATGGTACAGCTCCACGTTTTTATGGACTACCAAAACTTCATAAAGACGATTATCTGCTCAGACCAATTACATCTTTCCCTGGTTCGCCTTTGTATAATCTGTAAAAAGTTTTATCAAAATCTTTGCTAAAAATTGTTGGACATAATAATAACCACATCAAAGATAGTTGGGATTTTAAAAACAAAATAGACAAAATTTTTATTCCTAATGATTATACCGTCGTATCGCTCGATATTGTTCCTATGTACACTAACATTTCTTGGAATTTAATTAGAAGTACAGTTATGAAGAGATGGAAAGATCTTGAACCACATACTTTTCTTAATAAAAAAGATTTTGATAAAGCTTTAAAAATGTGTCTAGAATCATCTTATTGCCAATTCAATGATAAATATTATCAACAAATTTACGGCCTACCAATGGGATCACCCATATCAGCAGCTCTAGCTAACTTAGTTATGGAAAATATTAAACAAAAAATCTTAAAATCAGTTAAATATCCTCTTATATTTTATTTTAGATACATCGACGACACTCTTTTATGTATTCCAAAAGACAAAATTAACAATATTTTACAATGATTTAACCAAGCAGATCACAAATTAAAATTTACCATAGAATTAGCAAAAGATGAAAGAATTAACTTTCTTGATTTAAGTCTCACTATAGAAAACAACAAAATTGTAACAAATTGGTTCTGCAAATCAATTTGGTCAGGTCGGTTTTTGAACTATGATTCATGTCATCCTATTTATCATAAAATCGAAGTAATATACGGATTAGTAGACAGAGTGGTCAAATTAGCTGATGCAAAATACCATAAGGAAAACCTTGATTTAATACAAAGTACTCTTTTAAAAAATGGCTATCCACTGGAATTGTTAAAAATTAAAATCGCTGAACGTTATGAGAAAATCAAAAAGACTAACCAAAATATACAATTTAATAACAATTTAAAATTAAACTCAGAAAGGAAAAAATTAATAGTTTTACCATATATTGCAGGTTATGACGAATGTCTTTGTAGAATTTTCAAAAAATGTAACATCCAGTTAGTTTTTTCAGTTGAACAAAAATTCAATAAAATATTATTTCGAAGTACTAAAAATAAAATAGAAAAAGGAAAAAAATGCAACTGTGTTTACAGACATACTTGTAAAAATTGCAAAAAAAACTATATTGGCCAAACTAGTAGACCATTATATCTAAGAAATAGAGAACATGAAAGATCGATTGATAATAATCTGCAAAATACAGCTTTAGCAAAACACGCTTATGAATACTCACATACTTTCGATTTTGATATCAATAATGCTTTAATTCTTGAATTTGAACCAAATGAAGACAAACGCAATCTTTTAGAAATGATACATACTCAACGTGACAATAATACAGTTAATTTTAGAACAGAAATCCAAGGTCTTAGCAATATTTATAATTTAGTTATTTCCAATATTCACATTCCAAAATAAAAATAGAGACATAACTTAATTTGAATTTCACGCGGTCTTTCTTTAATCACATATATCTATTAGTAAAATTATAACTATCAAGTAGTTTTTTGTTTCAACCAAAATTCATTAACCATAATTTAGTACAAAATGTAATTCAATAATTGCATAATCTCAAGGAATTTTTTTATAAATTTACAAAAAACAACATTTTAAGTTAATAAACTAACTCGTTCATAAATAATTCCTGTTTCAAATAAGAATTTTTCAAAGTTATACCGTAAATGATACGTTATCAATTTTTGCAATTTTTACTCTAAACTTTTAATAATAATGATACATATTTAACATAACAATAATACAGTTAATTTTAGAACAAAAATCCAAGGTCTTAACAATATTCACAATAAACTTGTTACCAATATTCACATTCTAAAATAAAAATAAAGACGCAACTTAATTTGAATTCTACGCGGCTTTTTTTAGTCACATATATATAACCATGCATAACCTAACCTCTAAATCAACTATTAGTATCTTTATAACTGTCATGAGTTTTTTAATTGACTGAAGCGCGTCAACCGCAATTTTTTTGCAAAATGCAGTTTAATAATTATATACTCTCAAGGAAATTTTTCTGTAAGTTTATAAAACTGTTACTTTTTTTTTTTTTTTTTTATACCATTAACCCATTTCCCTTTCGGCGAGCCTCTAGGGGTAGGCGTGACACTACCCGATTCGGGTAGTGTTTCTAGGTGGATAGTTTCTTGTAGTAAATAACTACAAGTGTGGGCTCACCACACCCACGACCGCCAACAGCAACGCAGTAGTATCAGACGGTCACCCATCCAAGTACTAATCGCGCTCAACACTGCTTAACTTCAGTGATCTAACGGGAACTGGTGTTTCCAGCGTGGTATGGCCGTTGCCATACTTAATTACTTAAAACAACATTTTAGATCAATATTCTAACTCGTTCATAAATCATTTGTGTTTCAGATGGGATTTTTAAGGTTATACCGTAAATGATACGTTTTTTACAATTTTTCACATTTAAAAAAATTTTTTAAATTTTACAAGAGAGCTAAATTATTTTCTAAAAAATGTTAAAGATACTAAAATACTCAACATAATCTTCAGCGGTTTTTCTTTTCTTACCATTGTCCATTGTGTCCATTGTGTAATTTTTTTGACACATGTATTTTTCCTTCTAGACTATGCCTTAAAAAGGACCTGAATTCAGGTTGAAACATGTCGGCAAAAATTTTTTTGTGATACAAAAATTTTTTAACACCAAAAAAAAGCGGAATAGACCTTAATGAAAATTATTTATCATATACCACAAAAAAAATACATTCATCAAAAATAAACTATTGTATGGCTGCATATGGTCGTTGAGAGTAACAAAGACAAATTAATTCAAATTTAGACTAGAGTATGTCAGTGCTCTCAAGGAAGGCTCGGAGCAACAATGCACATGCGTGAAGAGGAGTAACTCATTAGTGAAGAGAAGAGAATAATTATATATTCTCTTGAATCTCTGTCCATCACTAATGACAAGGCTCTACTTGGCACAAGCGCAGTAGTGCACTGGGCCATCATTGTGAGAACTGGAGTATATTTGAAGTAAAAAGGCAACGTTTCGGTCTCCCATTGACCTTTTTCAAGCCGCACTGTAAAATATAAGAAAAAAACAAAAATTGTCAAATAAATAATAGGGAGGAATCGAAAAATATGAGACCTAGACGTTGGCTTTTTACGTGAAGTATACTGCACTCCTACTTTTAATGAATTTGCCTTTTTTTTATTCTTAACGACCATATAAAGGGCTATTCAAGTATTACGTAAGCATTTTTAGAGGGAGCGAGGGGGTCTGAGGAGATACTTATTGTTATATAATCGTAATGCGAAAATATGCTTACAATCGGGCGGGGGGGGGGGGGGATAATTATGCTCAAGTAATACTTGAACGGCCCCTACAGCCCCAAAGCCTAAGGCCCCTAAAGGTTAGGGGTATGACTTGCAGTACACCAGACTCTCGTTTTAGGAACGCGCGATCGCACTTGTTATATGAATTCCTAGAATTTCTGCTCCCCGCAGTTTCTCAGGGGGCAGGGCGAGAGACTGTTGCGACTCCACCTCTGAAGGGACGCGTTCACTACTACTCAGTCAAGTAGATTGCGCAATATTATGGAAACGGTTCAGGCGGCCCTGACTGTTTACGTTTCGCTCTACGCGGTATATGAACAAGGCTATTTTCAGGCAACCCCCGAGATTGTTCATCTATCGAAAGTCTGGTGTACAAAGAGTGTGGCACACCATAAATCACAGGGGTGAGTTAAAACCCCCCACAAGACATTGGAAAAGGGTAGGGGTTTGAACAGCATTATTTCTGTGACCAGTCACAGAGGTGCGTTCCCGCCCCCCCGAAGAGATGTTGAAAAGTGACAGGGGTTTGAACTTAATTATTTCTGTGACCAGTCACAGAGGTGCCTTCCCGCCCCCCACGAGATGGAGGAAAGGGGTAGGTGTTTGAACTACATATTTCTGTAACCAGTCACCGGAGTGCCCCCCCCCCCCCCCCCAATTACTTTTAACAGTCACAGAGGTGCGTTCCCACCCCCCAAGAGATGTAGGAAAGGGGTAGGGGTTTGAACTACATTATTTCTGTGACCAGTCACAGAGGTGCGTTCCCGCCCCCAAGAGATGTTGAAAAGTGACAGGGCTTTGAACTTAATTATTTCTGTGACCAGTCACAGAGGTGCCTTCCCGCCCCCCACGAGATGCAGGAAAGGGGTAGGTGTTTGAACTACATATTTCTGTAACCAGTCACAGGAGTGCCCCCCCCCCAATACTTTTAACAGTCACAGAGGTGCGTTCCCACCCCCCACGAAATGTAGGAAAGGGGTAGGGGTTTGAACTACATTATTTCTGTGACCAGTCACAGAGGTGCCTTCCTGCTCCCACGAGACGTTGGAAACATAGCGTTCAATCTGACACGACACACAAAGCATGTGCAAAGTGATCTTACTTGACGAAAGTAATTTTTTATAATTGTTGTGGAAAATGAACATTTTCAGTAAGAATAGCGCAACTGAAATTCCTTAAATATTCATCCTGAAATTTCCGCATAAATAGGTGATTCAACGATCTGAGCTATTCATCACGAAATTTCGTGATTAATAGCTAATTCAAGGATCTTGGCTACTTATCACGAAATTTGGTGATTAATAGCTGATTCAACGATTTGTGCTGTTTATCACAATATTTCGTGATAAATAGACACTGCCTTAAAATAAATTTCCATAAATTATCACTGGCAGTTTTATGTCCAATGATATATCATGTAATTTTCATTCAATTTGGTCAGTGTAGTTTTAAATGAACTGTACAAAGACAATTATGAAAAAAATACTTACAACAAAGTCAAAAGCTTCGATAGAAGTTCCCCCGCCTAGAATATAAATTCTTCGCCCATCAAAGGCTAGTTCGTGCCGGTACCTTCCTTTAGGTTCATGGGGATCTCTACCAGCGCAAATGTAGATTGCTTCCCAATGTTTCGTTCTCAGGTCGAATCGGTGGATGTCGCAGGTGTACTCGTATCCACTTGTGCCACCGACCGTATAAAGATAGGGCCCATCACAAATAACTGCTTGTCCATATTGAGGTTCTGGAAAGTCTCCAGAGGCACGTACCAAATACATTTCACCGTCGTTCACATTACACCTATAGAGTTGATTACTACAACTCTCACCAAAGGGAACTCCAGTTCCTCCATAAACCATTAACGTACTACCTTTTAATACAACTGCATTTGACGCCAGTTCGTTAGGCATTCTTTCCTGACCTGGTAAACGCTTCCACTGCTGAGTAGTGAGGCTAAATTTCCAGAGTTCCTTGAAAAGTGGCTTGCTTTCCATCCAGGTATGATCATTTTGCATGTATGGATCATCGTCAGTAATGCTGGGATTAAAACCACCATACGAATATAAATTGTACTCGTCACACACGATTCTGTGGCCACTTCTCGCCTTTGGTTTTTCGTGGCTCTTCGCATTATGGTTCATAAACACAAACGGTTTAAAAGTATACATTTTTAAAGCTTCAGGAGTTAGTGACTTCTTGATGAGAGAGGTTAGGTTTTTACTGTTTGTCAAAGGTTCGTAAAACGCGTGTCAAAAACAGCTGTAAAATGAGCCACTGCCGACTTGATAAACTTTCCATTTCATACTGAATTCTTTGATTGTATAGAATTTAAGGGGTCATGGGAATTCGCATGTTTTGGAGAGCAGGTATTGAATTACACAGGCATGAAAAACACCTTAAATCGAAAAGTTTGTGTCGACATTTTGACACACAACACCCTTCGATGTCATTGACGTTTTGACCAGTTTTTATTTGCTAGCATGATCCAACAAACAATGATCCAATAAATACAGGGTCTAACCACTTGAGGGCTCCGTTTCGTCCCAGTCACGCAACCGCTTAATTCCACCATTTTGTCATTATGACCGCGCAGTTTGAGTTTGATGGGTACTCTGTGTACGACAAACTATTATAGGAAAATGAATATGTAGGAAGAAAAAATATGAAAATATTGAAATAATGAATTCCAAAAAAACTTGGAATAAGTACTGAATGATATTATAAGAACACTAATAAGAAAATAAATTATATTCAGGAGAGAATGGAAGTTTGTAAATAAGAGTGAATGAAGGTGATGAAAAGTACATACACATTTTGATATTCATGTTAATTACATTGTAAATATCTCCGTTTAACAGTGTATACATAATTCTCACTCTATGAAAAAGTGACAGATGACTGTAATAGGACCACGTGGGTCCGTAAATTTTAAAGAAATGTTTGTAAGGTCTGTATCCGGACGACAATAGCTTTGCGCTTGAAGAATTTATTATTTCCACTTCTTCTTTGGGTTATTTCCTCCGCATTAGATCTTGAGCTAAATCGTTAACGAAAAATGTAATATTGATATGATAACGGAAAAGTATTTCAATTTAATATCAAAAACAGTTGAATTCATTCCAAAAATACGACTTTTCAACGAAATAGATTAATTTTCAACCAAATTGTTGAGCTTGTAAGCCAAAAAGACTAAATTTCACAAAACTGTTGAATTTTCAACCAGTAAATATGGATTTTTGACAAAAAATTATCTGTCCAACAAATTGAATTGAATTTTCTATGGCAGCAGGTGAATATACAACCGAAAAAGACAAAGTTTCAACAAAATAAGTAGATTTCGAACCAGAAAGATGAATTTTCAAATGCAATTATGCATTTCTAAAGAAAGGGGTGATTTTCAATGAAGAAGATTAATTTTCTACCAAAGAAGACGAAGTTTAAATCGAAGGGATACATTTTCAACAAAAAATAAAGTTAAAAAAATGGTTCAGCTTTTAACAGAATTTCAACCAAATAAGATAAAATCTTATCGAAAATTGTAAAAATAAAGAAGATTTGAAAATTTTATTTAAAAACTAGAAATTTTAGATGAATTGGAATTTATATCAGGATTCGTGACAATGCAGTTAACAGCCCTTTGTTTGTCGTTAACTTTGGAGCTATTTATTATTTTATTGTTTCATCCTAATTTTGTTAGCTCTAAAGTGCCAGAACGAAAAAAATTTGAATATTTTTTTACATTCTTCAAAAGTTTTTAAATAATCCGATTGAATGCATTAATTCATTTGCTTATTTCGCGCAAAAAATGTTAACAAAACTAACCTTTTCATAAAATAAGTAACTTTTGAGTAACCACGAATCAAAAAAGTAACTGAGTTACTAAAAAGTAGAGACTTCCGTTTCCCGCGTGAAAGTGTGTGACAGCGGTGAAATTTGGTGCTGAATTTTTCTGATAAGGGCCCTTTCACACGATTGTAGATCCGCAAGTTACGGACTTGTGCAAGTCATGTGTTGCGAAAATAAAGATTTTTCCGTCAGCGGAAAAATCTCTGAATGGCGGTAATTTGAATGCTTGATTCTTTTTAAATAGAAACTTTTTTGTTTTTCAAATTATAGGCAAGTGTATTAAGCTGAAAATAATTATGAAGGAATAACGGCGATGAATTGAAAACATTTTCAAGTGTTTTGATGAAAAGAAACAAGCCCATGCCAAATCATATGATTTCTCTCCAAGTTCTGTGTACATACGATTCGGATGTTACCTGATTTGTATCGCTCTTTCAACAAAATATATTTTTTTGCACAGAAGGTAAGTGTAATTAGTATTTGTTAACATAAAAATATTATGCTTTTGCATCCAACAGCCTTTATAAGACTTATCGCACGTCTTTACGAAAGCGTAACCGGCATAACTCCAAACATAACCTCTATAGTTGCTTCTGTACAATAATAATCAACATGCTTGTTCATGATAATTTATTATGTTAACAACTGTCAAAAACACTTACCTTATGCACGGAGAGGAGTTAACCGCGACCGATACTGCCAAGTCCGCTGCCGTCGCGCAGAACTTGCGAGTGGGAGGGAGGCAGAAGCTGTTGCTGCGCTCGCATTAACCATTGCGGGCGAACCTCAACCGTTCTGGCGCGTGACTGTAATATGCAGCGTAGCTATAGTTACTCCACTCGCAGTGATAGGTACGGTTTACTCCGCAAGCATTACTGCGCGCACCATTTTTTTCTATGTGGGTAAACCTGGAACTCTGTCACTTACACACTTAACTCACAAACTAACAAACAATGACTCGAAAATATAATAAATTTCCACGTTTGTGACAACGACACAAAAACATTCAAGTACGCGCGACAACGATCAGCTGATATCGTTAGACTTCAGACCGTCCAATCCCATTACGGTGGTAACCGCAACGGCTCGGGAATCTGGCAGTAACTGTTACTACGACGGACGCAACAGTCGCTGCAAAATCTTTTACGGTGGCGCGCAGTGACTGTCACAGTGTAGGAGTAATATTTACGTCATCAACCGTAACCGTCGCTGCACAGGCACAGCATGATTTTTCTGCAGAACTCTTGTGGTCGGCGCAGCAACGGTTACGGTGAAAAATGCAACTGCTCTGGTTTACTTCTCTCCGTGTGTGCACAAAAATATTATTTTGTTTTTTGAGAAGAGAGACAAAACAGGAAACACCTGAAACTCATGCATACATAACTTTGAGAGCATTCAGCTGATTTGGCATGTGCTCGTTTCTTTTCGTCAAAACATGGAACAATGTATTTAATTCATCGTCTTCATTCGGAAATAATTATTTTTAGCTCAAGAAACTTGCCTATAATTTGAAAAGCATTAAAATTTCTATTTAAAGAAATTGAACATTCAAATTGCCGCCATTCGGAGATTTTTCCGCTGACGGAAAAATCTCTATTTTCACTATACTCATGACTTGCGCAAGTCCGCAACTTGCGCGATGGATGAAGGTAGCCCGGAAAGCTTCTCTACCATCGTACTGCGTTTTTGAAAATTGTCGCGAGTGTGGTTTGTCCTGCCAGTCAAAGGGCTGTAAGTGAAGGGTCGTGCACCCTAAATTGTTTCAATAGGCCGCCAACGGAAGCCCTTTTACTTCGATTTCCAGGTTTAACTTAACCTCCTCGCCGGCTGGCGGGGCGGTGGTGTCGCGCGTAAGCGCGGGAAGCGTGGAGCAGGCGACAAAATTGTTGTAGCATGGCTTCGCACAATAACGCTTTTGAGGACTCAGGGGGGGCTACTTCCCTGTCAACCTCCTTTAACATTGACCTTTTATCAGCTGTCTCCCCTCAAACAGCAGATGCCCTATTATTTCCTAAAACACAACAGGATACAGGTATAGAAAAATACGTGGACACTGACACTGATACCAACACAAGAAAAAACACTAAACTCAGGGGGATTCAAAAACACGTTCACGATTCGAAACGCCACAAGTTCTTCAAATCCAACCTGAAACTAACAGCCATCCACTTGAAAACAGACCCTGCTAGTAATACGCCTTTCCCAGACATAGACAGTGTGCAGATGGAGGACATGTCGGAAATTGACATTCCCAATGCTGCCAACGCGGAGTCCTCGCAACTCTCTGCTTCCGGCAAAGAGCGCACGTCTCAATCCCCGAACACAGAAAGAATGTTTACTGAAGCAAATGCTAACCTCACCTTTTCTTTCAGGAAAAAAGGACCGAACACCAATTACCGCTTCCCCGAGTCCCAACTGGTACAATGTAAAGTGATCATTCAAAGGGACCCAGAATCAGATAATGCAAAGGATCCCCTAAATAATGTGTATTTTGGCCGATATGTGCTTTCCAACGGTTCCCCACATAAAAAGGCAGTTGTTGACATCAAGCGTAATGGCTTTGGAAAGCTGTACGTCATTCTCAAGTCCAGTTCTGATGCCAATAGACTTCTGGACGGCACACAACTTAAAAGCAAAGGCTTAGTAGCCTTCATTCCAGCCAGCTTTTGCTCCTGTCAGGGTGTCATCAGAGACATTCCCCTTGAAATCCCAGAATCTGAAATGAGGGAAAACCTGGAAGTCTTGAGTCCTCAGAGGGGAGAAATTTCTGTTCTGGAAGTCGTCCGACTGAGCAGAAAGGTTAGAAATCTAGACTCCAACAAAACTGAGAACATTCCATCCCGCTCAGCTCTTATAACGTTTTCTGGTACCACTCTCCCAGACACGGTGGCTCTGTACAAGGCATCGATGCCTGTGTATGTATACACTCCCCAGGTTAGAATGTGCCTGAAATGCCTGAGATACGGCCACATCGACAGTCAATGCAAATCGCAAGCCCGTTGCTTGCACTGTGGTGGTAGCCACGCTCATTCGAGCGACTCTCCCTGTCCAGATGCAAAAAATGAAGCAAAGGCCAATTGTGTTCACTGCAGTGGACCACATCGAGCAAACTCGAAGGACTGCCCTGAGCTCAAGTTCCAGAGGGACTTCCGTTCCTACGCTACCCATCATGGTGTAACCTTCACGGAAGCCAAGGCCGCGCTAAAACCTCGTCGAGGCGTCTCCTCCAACAATGTGCCTTCGAACCAAACCTCTCTCTTTCCCCATCTCACTATTGACTCGATTCCTCCGGGTGTGCCCTCAGGTCCCAACATCTCTACGCGTTTGTTTTTCGACGTCACATCGACTCCACGGGTCATCCCAACACCTACTCTCCAAACACACACATCAAATCTAATCCAAAAAAAGCAATCGTCGACTCGTAAATCCTTACCTGAAGCATCATCTCCAGCTTTCGCTGTCCTCAGCAACAATGGAAGAACTCAAAGTCACTTGAAAAATGGCTTTGCTCTTAATCGTCTTCCCCTTGAGTCTTCCTCCCTTCTCGAGGAGAGCACTACGTCAGGTCCGTCAGGCCTATCTAACCCTATACCAATCATAGATAACATCCTTTCGGCGCTCACTACCCTGGTGGGAGTGCTTTCCTCGGGTCTCTCCTTTTCTTGTGAAGAGAAAGAGAATTTGCTCAGTACACTCACGAATAGTTTCGCTTCGCTTTCGACATCCCTACATTCTTACTCTCAAAATGGCTCAAATTAACAATTTGCGCATCATGCAGTGGAACTGCCAAGGAGTAATGAATAAAAAAGGTGATCTTTTAAATATCTCACAAGAATTTGATATTTTACTCCTCTGTGAAACCTCCTTAAAACCAGATAAAAGATTCGATTTAAAAAAGTTCAACATAATTCGATCGGACAGACTTGCCAACAGAGGGGGAGGCTTAGCTATCGCTATCAGAGAAGGTATAAGGTTCTCAAGGGTATCTTCAATACTTACAGTTGAAAATAGCCTGGAGACCCTGGCTGTCTCAATTGATTCCTCTGCCGGGGAGCTACTGATAGTCACGTGTTATAGAGTGCCCTCACCGGATAACAAAATTTCAAATAAACAGTGGACAAACTTTTTCAATTCAATTTTTGATGTGAATAAC
Source organism: Andricus quercusramuli (assembly GCA_932178445.1). Taxonomy (NCBI): domain Eukaryota; kingdom Metazoa; phylum Arthropoda; class Insecta; order Hymenoptera; family Cynipidae; genus Andricus; species Andricus quercusramuli. The sequence continues at coordinate 11,468 of CAKNXH010061697.1, forward strand.
AACAACGTCTTCATCCGAGTCAGCTCTTGATCTCTCGCTAGTCTCTTCTGGTCTCTTCACCAGCAGCTCCTGGTATGTATGGGATGATACCCTTGGAAGTGACCACTCCCGGCGGTCACAAGTCTAGGGGTGCCCATTCCAATTTCCATTTACTCTTAACATAAATATAATTTAAAAAGAATAGTGTGGTCCAAATTTACCTCTGACTTGAAAGAATTTATTAAGATTTCCAAGATAAGCTCCAGCTATCCCGACCCGGATGTCCTTGTTAATTATGATAATTTAATTAAAGGTGTTGATGAGGCAATTAAATCTGCCTGTCCCCCCTCTAACTTCAGACCTTCTTCCACTCGAAGGAAAAAGCCTTTTGTCCCAGCTCCTTGGTGGGATGAATCTTGTGACCAGGCTGCCTCTGAAAGGAAGACAGTCACATCCGCTTTTCGAAAGAAATCTAATTTCTTGAATTACGAAAACTTAAAGAGATCAGAAGCTAAAGCTAAACGCACTTTTAATATAGCTAGACGAAAATCCTTAAAAAAATTTTGCGAGTCTCTGGACAGGTTGACTCCAATCTCTAGGGTCTGGCGAGTTGTCAAGAGCTTCAAAAATAGATTCAACCAAACCCGCTACTGCCTCTTGCTCAGCAGATAAGGTAGTGGTGGCAAAACTCCACCAGCTGGCCGAAGAACTTTGCCCTCCCTCAATTTTCCATGATCAATTTCCAGACAATTTTAGAAAAAACACTTTTTTGGAAGCCCCTTTCACCAAGAGGGAGCTCTCCATTGCTATCTCATCACAAAAAACCAAGTCCTCCCCAGGACTTGACAAAATAGATTTTAACATCATTCAGCACTTCCCGGATGAAGCCAAATCTGCTCTTCTTGACATCTACAATAAAATATTTGCTACCGGCGCATTTCCACCTTCCTGGAATCAATTCCTTGTGTTTTTCATTCCGAAATCAACACCAGGAAAATTCCGTCCAATCTCACTGGCCTCATGCCTTTTCACATTAATGGAGAAACTTATCTATAATAGATTAAATTGGTACTTAGAACATAACTTATTGTTATCACCTTCACAATTTGGTTTCAGGAAGGGCAGATCTTGTGCAGACAATCTGGCCATCCTATCAACCGAAATCTGGACCGGATTCGTTAATAAAGAAATAACAGCGGGTCTATTTTTAGACCTTAAAGCAGCCTTTCCTAGCGTAGAGCCACACATTTTGGCGGAGGATCTCCGAGACCTAGGCGTTTCCTGGTCCATCGCAAGATTCATTTACAGTTCCACTGCATGCAAAAATATCTATTTCAACATCAACGGCGAGAAAATAGGCTCCAAAACTAGTACCGTAGGTCTTCCGCAAGGCAACATTTTAAGTCCTATCTCATACTCCGTTTACACGAGGAAACTCGTCACCCTTCTCCCTCCCAACTGTTCCATCGTTGAATTCGCGGATGATATCGCCATTATCTGCAGATCTACAGACCCGAGCGTATGCGTTGCGTCACTTCAGAACTGTTTGAACATACTTGTGGATTTCCTTTCTCAGAGAGGCCTTCAACTTTGTCCAGATAAAACCAAATTAATCCTCTTTTCTAAATTACAGTTGGACTTCAACGATCCGAATCTAGCCCTTCAAAAGTGAATGGCAGCTCTATCCTGCCCTCAACATCGGTTAGATTCTTAGGTATATTTTTAGATCACAAGTTTACATTTGACGAACATTTCGCTTATCTGACTGAAAAGACACGTAAAGTTCTGAACATCATCAAAGTGCTGAGAGGCACATGGTGGGGTGCCGACCCATACATACTCAAGACTGTCTATGATGCCTTAATCAGAAGCTGCTTCGATTATGGTTCCCATATATTCACTTTCTAAAGATATAAATTTTTTGACAAACTAGAAAAAATTCGAAAGCAAGCCCTCAGATTAGCCCTAGGCTATATAAGAAGTACACCAATTGATGTCATTTTAGCAGAATCTTGTGAGCTTCCTCTCAGAAAAAGATTCAACTTTCTGAGAGGAAATACCTTATTAAAACATTTGCCAAACTTGAGCACCCTCTCACCGATATCCTATTAAACCTTTGGAATAACACTCGATAGAAAAACACATAACAAATCAAGAACATTTTTGTTTTGATAGCAGCTTTCGAAAAAGTCCATAATTTCAAATGGCAGACTCGGAGATCCCTTATGCACCCCTTCTTCGAATTCCCCTACGAGGACCATTTGTTCACCCCAAGCGTAGACATGAATCTAGGTAAACAGGTCCAAACTAGCCCTGCCCCAAACGACCTTTTCACTGACCTCATAGACCGAGAATATCACGACTTCTTACATTTTTATACGGATGGCTCGAAATCTGAAGACGACCAAACTGCGGGCTGTGCTCTAGTTTGCGCGTCAATTAATTTAGCACGTTCATGGAAAATTTCTACTTTCGCATCAATCTTTTCAATTGAAGCTATCGCGATACTATACACACTCGACTACATTCTCAAACATAATATTCCCAAATCAGTGATCTTCTCGGACTCACTGAGTGCCATAACAAGTGTAGCCGCTCCAAATCCTAGCTCCATAAAATCTGGTCTTATTTTACTCATCCCGGGTCATATGGGTATCGTGGGCAATGAGAAAGCAGACGAAGCTGCCAAATCGGCTGCCAGGGACGGCATTTTGTTGAATATTCCACTTCCACATTCAGATTTCTTTTGTACTGCCCGTAAAGCCCTCAATGAAAGTTGTCATTCTTTTTTCTTAACAGTTGGAGAAAATAAAGGGGTGTTTTATACCCAACGCTACTACAAGCAGCGTAATAAACCATGGTTTGCTTCTTTCAATGCACGGAGAGAATGGATAGTTTCTCTCCGCCGCATGAGAAGCAACCATTATTCACTTAATGCTAGCCTTGCACGGAAAAACATCATTGATTCACCTAGCTGTCCATGTGATCCCAACCTGGAGGAGGACCTGGATCACATTCTCTGGGCTTGTCCCAGATTTGAAACCAACCGTACTAATCTTATTAAATCACTATCTAAACAACTTAACTGCCCTCCCCCGTTTTGTAGTTATCAATTCCTAGCCGATCCCTCATACAATACAGTAAAACACATATTTAAGTTTCTGAAGCATCACAACATTAACATCTAAATTTTCAATTTGAAATTGCCGCCTGTTCCACTTCCCGCGAAGGGGGACTGTTGGGGAGGAGTGGAGATAGAGCGAGACTCCTTGGGTATCGTGTCTGCCCTACCCCTCCATGACGCGGTGTGGCCGTGCGTTCCCTTGCTCGACTCCCGTTTGGGTCGAGAGATTTCCCATCTCTGTTTCCAGATGGTGTCGATGGGTTTACTACCTTCGCCTAGTATCCAGTAAAATCACCAGGTCATGGCTGTATGTACAAAGCTTCATTGCTAGCGTAGGTTGCCAATGTAAGCTTAGGAATCAGAAGAAGAGAGAGAGATCTGTAATTGTGTGAAAGGGCCCTAATTGTGGTGAAATTTGAGGTGAGTGGATTGTGGATGTGTGTAGAGGGGTTCGTTTGTGAGGGATTGATTATGAGATTGAAAGATCGACAAGGGGGTGATGAGGATATTTTGGGGAATCAAGACAGATTTGTGTGGAAGTTGAGGTTAGGTGGGTTTGAGGTTTGTAACAGCCCCATGCCACTTCTCTGTGGAGGCCTGTGGAAAATATTGTCATGAGATTTGACGGTCGCCGTGTGGTGGCGCCAGCTATGCAGTTGGCTTAGAATTCAAATAATGCAAGGCAAAAGTGTTAAAATAATAAAGTTTGTTAAAGAAAAATAATTTTCTGATAGTTCTGGGTAAAAGATGATGATTTTAAGATTTTTTTTAATCTTTTGAGTTCAAAATAATTAGCGAAAATCGTAAAATTCACAGCTTTCAGACGTAAATCCCAATGCATTTCTACTAACTACAAAAAATTATTATTCATGCGCAATTAAGGCCATGCAATGAGTATAACAGCTGATCGAGTCAGTCCTGAGATAAATATTTTTCACCCATATTTAAAAATAAAAGTTTGAATATCGCGGAAAAATTTTCCGAAAATATTAAAAAATAGTAAATGACCATTTGTGGCAAGGCACAGAGTTGAGGGAAGAAAAAAGTTTATTTATGAAAATTATAAATATTGACCGATGCATTTCCGCTTCAGTATCATGCGATCTGTTTTACCCACAGACCCGTGGAAGTGCGAAGTTGCTTGCTGCGATAGTGCTGCTCTGAAACAGCTGATACGTATTTCAGACACGCACAAAATGGAAAACTTCTTGTAGTGTTCTGGAGCACGGTCGGTATTTCTCCAAATTAGTACAAAACTTTTTTCACAATTCCAAATATTTAGGACCAGAGCCGCCTTCCTTCGAGCCTTCTACTTAGCGTGCTAAATTTTCAGTACGATATCTTCTTCCGTGCGGACGTAAGTTGACATGGGAGAGTATCGATATAGCTTCCAGTTTTATTTTATTCGGAATTTTTTTTTTTCAAAACTTCCACCAGAAAAGACCAGAGCCGTAAACATTGTTGTCTCCTCTTTCATTTCCCAAACTTTGAGCGCGATATCTTATTTCTTTTGGACGTAAGTTTACATTGCAAATTTGAGGACTAGCTTGGTCACGTGACCCTCTCGTTACATGGCCTTAAATCAGACAAATCATTATTTGTGTCTTTTTTAAATATCTGAAAAGAAAATCGTCTAAACTTTATAATATTTTTTATTATATTATATCATATTTACTTCATTTATTTATTAATTTAAATTCATCTAAGATTTTCCAATGTTTTAAATCAATTTTTTAATAGAAAATAATCAACCTTGTATATAACTATATATAAATTTCTAATGCCTCTTAGTATTTGCTTTGGAAAAGAACTCGAGGTGAACTTTAGAAAAAAATTTTTCGGGTTTTCTTTATTTGACAATAACTATTTAGAGTTTAATGTTTTTCTTTTTTCAGGTAAGAGTTGCAATTCTTATTAATTTCTGATGCTGTAGGGCTTATTTTATTTCTTAAGATTCTCTGCAAATCTTATTGGTACGATTTTATTTAAAAACATTCATTTCTGAAAACCTATTGTTTACAAAAATCACAATTTTATAAATCCTAAATAACATTTTTTCAATAAAAACGTACCAATGACATTTGCAGAGAATCTTTTAAGGATTAAAATAAGCCCTACAGCATTATGATCAAATAATGTTTGCAACTTTTACCTAAAATGAGAGAGAAAAACATCAAACCCTAAAAACTATTGTTAAATGAACAATGAAAATTGTATTGTAAACAATAATAATGTAATTGTAAACAAGTATAATGAAAATTCCCTTTTCGTCTTAAATTTTAAGTTAAATTTCATAATAATAGTCATGCCGAAAAGCAAATTTTTAAATGAATTCATTAAAATTATTTAAATTTGTTTACAATGTATATTTTTGGTTCACTTTTTCATACTTGAAAATTTGAAAATCAGGGTCACTTTAAGCAATTTTAAGCTAGAAACATTAAAAATTGAACGATTACACTTTTGACATGAAAGGAACACTTATTAAATCAGAAGTTAAGATATTTTTATTTCAAATAGTTTAAAAATCCTTGAAAAGCTTCAACATTTATTTCAAGATCTTGAAACATCTACACGTTGTTTTACATTTTTTCAAATTATGAATTAATTTTTAAATTTTTCACACCATCTAAACAACTTTCAGAATGATTCGAATTCTTCCTGAAATTTCGTTTAAATCCTGCAAACTTAAAAATATTTCCTTAAAATCTTCCAGATTCATTTTCGACAATTTCAGAAATCTTTTTAAACCTGTTTAAATATTCTCTTAAGATTTATTTTTCAAAATAAAAGGTCATTTTCAATTTTCCTAGAAATTTTAAGTAAATATTTCTTATTCTTTTAAAGCCTTTCACAATTCATAAAAATCTTCTAAATTTTTCGTTCGAAACAAGCACAAATCTATATTTTGTTTTAAATTAGGCCGTGGGTTATTTGTACCGAAATTTCAGTACGAATAGCCAAATTTTTTCGGTTTACGCAGACACTTTATATAAATTATTTGAAATCATTTCAAATTTTAAATTGAAACAAAATTCAACTCACTTGAATTTTTTCTAGGAATAATAATAGGTTTTCAATATTTATTATACATCAAAATTCAATAATTTTACTTGCAAATTAAAATTTCTGAAATAGAATAATTAAAATTTCAATGTTCAAAGTTTAGTTTTTTGTTTAAATTTGAATATTTGATTTACAATTACTGATTTCAAATGAACAGTCAAAAATTTATCAATATTGAGCTATTGTTGTTTTTCATAATTGAAAAAATTCCAATTTTAAAGTTTCAAATTTTAGACTAAAACAATAATGTTAAATTTAATAAAAGTCTTCAAGTATGAATATATTGTTTTGAAGTTATTTTACAATTTTAAATATTTTATAAAGTTTTAATCATAAATTTACATTTGTTTAACTACTAAGACTTTCCAATTTAAACACTTTAATCTTTAACGTTAAAATCTTAAAATTATTAAATTTTGAACGGATTTCGCATCATCTTGTAAAATTAATTATTCTTCAATATTTAATCTTTAATGCACAGTTGAATATTAAAAATCATTATAATTTATATCCACAGTTGATCAATTAGAAAGATTTTTTATCCAAATTTTTTGATCTCAAATGCTTTTAATTCAAAAATTTGTAAGTCTTTAAAACTGCATTTTTGAATTCTTTTAATGGAAAATGTACGCTTAACAATCAAAAACTAAAATAGAAAATTTTCAAGTGAAAGATTTTTGAATTACGCATTGTAAACTGAATGATATAATTGAAACAGATAAAAATTCATCTAATTATTTTAAAAAGTGTTAAAATCAAACTGAGACCGATTTTTTTTTCTAAATATTTGTAAAATTCCCGATAAAAAATAAATTCACTGTCATTTCCCGGTTTTATGAAATTCCCAGTCTTTTCCCGGTTTCCCGGTCCAGCGGCCACCCTGAAAATATATTAAGATATCATTTATTTATAATCTAAAGTTCAAAATTTCAACACCATTGATATTTTGGAACATCTGTAAATACAAGTGGATTTTTACACCTAAAAGCAGTTTTCCTCAGTTTTCTTTTGCTTAGAGGATGGAAAATGTCGCAAAGATAATTAAAAACACTCAAAGATTATTCAATACTGTCAGTAAATTACTTTTAATGTGTTATTAAATTCAATTTTATCATTTTGCCATGCATTTGCAACGATCATAGGCCAACTGCATAGCTGGCGCCACCACACGGCCACCGTCAACACATAGTACATTTTCAACTCAGAGTTCCAGGGGGCTGGTTTCTGACAGGGTGGGAGAACCAGGTTGGTCGTAGCGTGTCGTAGCAGGGCAGGGTAGAGAGGGAGAAAGGCAAGGCAGGTAGACGCGACGGTAGATGGAGACAGAGAACGATAGAAGGCGGGATTGTTCGAATTGGATTCATGGCTATCGAAGCGAATACTGGTAAGGAAAGCAGGGATTTGGATCAGGAAGTTTTTAGTACACCAAAAGGAAAGAACAAAGAACGGAGGGCAAGGGGAAAGTATAGGAAAACGGTAGAAAAGGATAGATTAAGGGCGGAAAGCGTGGGATCAATTGAGGCATTCCTTAAAAGGAAGAGAGAGAAGCGGGGAAGCAGTGAAGACAAGGAAGATATAGGGCAAGCTTGAAAAATCCAAAAATGTACAGATCGCCGCCGGAAAAATATAGCTTTGTTGAGAAGGATGAAAAAAAATAAGGGGACAGAAAGAGGCAGAGATGAAGATAAAGGTCCGATGGAAAAGGAAAGATTGAAAGAAACGCGCGAAATGATGATAGAAGTAATGGGGATGTATGAAGAAAAGCAGGAGGAAAGGGTGGAGGAAATAAGGAAAGAAATTAGACAGGAAATGGCCGAACTTAGGAAAGAAATTAGGACATGGGAAGAAGTCAGGGAAAAGCTAGAGAAAAGGGTGCAGATGTTGGAGCAAAGACTAGAAAAGAAGGAAGAGCCTAATAAAAAGGCAGAGGAGTTGGAAGGTAGAATAAGAAAAATTGAAAGCTTAAACCGTGGGTTTCGAGGTGAGGAGAGTGGGAATAAGGAGAAGGAAAGGCTGAGAAAAATAGAGCAAAGAATAGAAAAAAAGAGAGAGAAGAAAGAAAAAGAAACATAGTGATAACGGGTCTAAGATTAGAGGGGAAGGAGCTGAGGGAAGGAGTGGAAGAAGTACTAAAAAGGATTGATGCTAAGGTAGAGATAGAGGAAGTGCGAAGTGTAGGAAGGGAAGAGCGAAGAGGGGAGAGCATAGTACTCGTGAAACTGAAGAAATGGGAACATAAGAGGGAAGTGATGACAAAGAAGAGGATGTTATATGGAAGCTCGGAGAGAACAGATGATGATTTGACATGGGTAGAAAGGAACATGCAGTATAGGTTAAGAAAAATAGCGGAAAAGGAAAGAAAAAAAGGAAGAAGAACATGGGTTAAGTATGGGAGAATACAGATAGAAGGTGTATGGTGGAATTGGGATGAGGACAGGGAAGAGTTAGTAAACAATGAGATATCGGGAAACTAGGAGAGAAAGGAACAGGAGGTAAAGAAATAAGAAACAGTGAGAAACCAAAAGAGACAAGAAACGAAAGTAGGGAAGATTGGAGGATATGCTACTGGAATATAGCAGGCTTAGAAAGAAAGGATAGGGAGTTTATGAGAAATTTGACACAATGGCATATAGTAGTAATGATGGAGACGTGGCTAGATGAAAAGGGATGGGAAAGGGTAAGGGGAAGATTACCAAGAGGTCACAAATGGCAGGTTCAAAATGCAAAGAGGAAGAATAAAAAGGGCAGAGCAATGGGAGGAATGGTGATGGGAGTAAGGAACGAATGCACAACAGAGAATGATAAAAAAGAGTTGAAAGAACATGAAGAAGGATTAATAGCAGAAGAGATAAATATGGGAGGAGAGAGGTGGAAGATAGTGGGGGTTTATGTGAACGGTGATATGCAGGAGAAAACAGAGGAGATGAGAGAACTGATGAAAGAAAATAAGCAAGAGAGTAGGCTCATAATAGGAGGTGATTTTAATGCGAGAACAGGAGATAGAAGAGGAAGGGAATGGGATGGAGAGCGAGGAAGAAAATCCAAAGACAAGATACTGAATGGGGAGGGAAAGAAGTTGTTAAAAAGCCTAGGGGAGATGGGTATGGTTTATCCTAAAAGGAAGTATAGAGGGGGATGAGGAAGGGGAATATACACATTCAGGAGGAAAGAGCGGAACGCTAATTGACTATGTGGTAGTGGACGACGAAGTAAGACAGAACGTTAAGAAACTGGAGGTGGGGAACTATGCAGATTCGGATCACTTTCCCATAATAGTGACGGTGGAGGTAGAAATGAGTAATAACAAAAAGGCTAAAAAGGAAGCAAAAGTAAAAAGAGCAGCAAGAGGGGATTGGTCAATGGAAGGTAAAGAACAGTTTAAAGAAAAAGTCAGGAATTTCAAAATGGGGATAGGAAGTGTAAACGAGGAAATGGAAATAATGGTAGGAGAAATAAAAGCAGCATTAGAGTGCACAAGCAAAAAAGAATTTAGTGATGGAGGGGATAGAAGTGGATGGGATGAGGATTGTAAACAGAAGAAGAAGGAAGTGAGAAGGGTATTAAGAAAATGGAGAAAAGGGACAAGTAGTGGAGAAGAATATAGGAGAAAAAAGAAGGAGTATACTGAGTTGTGTGTGATTAAAAAAAAAGAGGAGGAAAATAAAAGGTTTAAAGAAGAAGCGGAGAAGGCTAGGACGGAAGAAGAAGTTTGGAAGGTGGTAAATAAAGAGAGAAGAAGAAGGAAAAGAGTAAACCAGGATATTGAGATCATAGAATGGAAAAAATATTCTATGGAATTACTAGGAGGGGTACAGAAGAAAGTTAGGAAAGGAGGAAGGGATGGTAGGGAAACAGATGAGGAGGAGGACATTACTAGAGAGGAAATAGTCAAGGTATTAGGGATGATGAAAGATGGAAAGGCAACAGGTATAGATGAGATTCCAAATGAAGTATGGAAATATGGGGGGACAGAATTAAAGGAATGGGCATGGATAATGTGTAATAGAGTATGGAGAGGAGAGGGGTGGCCAGAGTTATGGGAAGAAGGAGTAGTGATACCAATATTGAAGAAAGGCAAAGGAGAGGAGGTTAAAGATTATAGAGGAGTGACACTTATGCCAACACTGTATAAAGTATATGTTGCTGTTTTATCGGAGAGGTTAAAAAACGAAGTTGTGGAGAAAAAGATAGAGCCACCGAATCAGACAGGGTTTAGAAAAGGGATGGGGGTAATGGACAATATATATGTTCTGAACTACTTAGTAAATAATAGGATTAAAAGGGAGAAAGGGGCAATGATAGCAGTGTTCGTGGTCTTGAAGACGGAGTTTGACTCATTAGACCGAGGCGAGATAGGAAAAGTTGTGGTGAAAAAGGGGATAAGAGAGGGATTAATAAAGAGTGTATCGGAAATTTTTAGAGAGACAAAAAGCAAGGTAAAGGTAGGAGAGCAAGTGGGAGATAGTTTCTGGTTGCTAAGAGGGGTAAGGCAAGGATGTCCTCTGAGACCGCTTTTATTTAATATATTAATATCAGACTTAAAAGAAGAAACGAAGAGAAAAGGGTGGGGGAGAGTTAGGATAGGGAACGAAAAGATATATACACTCGCGTTCGCAGACGATATAGTGTTGATGGCAGAGGATGAAGAAGGGATGGCGGGCTTAATTACCGGATTAGAGAAATACTTAGATGGAAGAAAGTTGAATTTAAATGTAGAAAAGACAAAGATATTGAGGGTGAGAAAAGGAGGGGGAAGAAAGAAAGAATGGACGGGGAGAAGAAAGGGAACAAAATTAGAAGAAGTAAAAGAGTTTAAGTATTTGGGATATACCTTGCAAGCAGATGGAGATCATAGAGCTCATATAAGAGAAACGATAAAAAAAGCAGCAGGGGTAATGAAACAGATATGGGGAATAGGAAAAAGAAGATTTTAAAAAAATTGGAGAAGGAGAATGTGGTTATTTGATACGCTGGTATGACTGGTATTAGGTTATGGAGCAGAGATATGGGGATGGAAAGAAAGGAAAGAGATTGAAAGTTTACAAGAAAGGTATATAAGGTGGACGCTAGGGGTAGACTGGAGGACGCCGGGATATATGGTGAGAGAAGAGGCGCAAAGGGATAAATTAAGTACTAGAGCGGGAAAGAGGGCATGGAATTTCGAGACGAAGCTGAGGGAGGGAAAGGGAGGGGAGTTGGCGAGAAAGTGTTTGATGGAGGTAGAAGAAAGGAGAGGGAGGGCAATCGAATTGACGAGATGGGAGGCAGAAAGGAGGGATTTCTTTAAGGCTAGAGATATAGAAGACGGGACTGGAGTCAACTATGAAGAAGTGGAAAAAGATAATTAATAGAAAGATCGGGAGATGATTGAGGAATCAAAATATAATATATGGTATGATATGATAAAAAAGAAGGACTACCAAAGTATTTAGAGAAGGGATGGGGAGAGAAAAGATGGACAAGAATAGCAAGATTTAGATTGGGAAACGAGGTAAGGGCAAGTATGTATTGGGAAAAAAAAGATAACACGAAGTGCAGAATATGTGAATGGGAAGAAGAAACATGGGAGCATGTATGGGAAGGATGTAGGAGAGGAATGGAAGATAAGGGAAGCTGGCAAGGGAATGTGGTAAGGATTCTAGGGGAGGATGGTTTGGGAAGAGTGGATGAAGGAGTTAGAGGATGCTAGGAGAGCAATTGAAAAAGAATGAAAGAATGGATTCAAGAAATGGCAAAATGGAGGTACAAGAGAAGTGAAAGAAAAAGGAAACGGAAGTCGCTTGAATTAGAAGCGTAAAGATTTGTAAGTAATGATTATGTAATAGCATAAGTTTAATAGCATAGCTTGCACTCTCACTTTCAATCACTCGCTCACTCGTTCACTAACACGTCCCTAATTGCGCAATCGTCAAAAATAGATCTAAGGCGTTAGATATAAGATTTTATGTAAATAGCTGTAAATAATTGTAAATAGTAAGGATAAGTTTTTATAAAACATGTAGAAGGAAGTGTTGTAAGAAATGGAAGTCATGTAAACCCTTAGGGGACACATTATGAATAAAGAACTAAAAAGTAACCCGTTCCGAGCACTGACAATATGTGTGCGAGATAAATTTTACATTCATAAAGATAATTCATGACAAGAAATGAAGAGCCAATTCATCTTCGAAATTTCAGAGAAATCTTTGTCCACGAATCACTATGCAATGCAATGTAAAAATTAAATTATCTTCATTTATATATATGTATTGAAATTAAGATTTACCATCTTTAAATTAAGTGGAAAATACTATAAATATGCATGTGTGCAATTATGGGGATTCGCCAACAACATTTAACATTCCGTAAAAAATCTGTTAAGAATAAGAGAGTTTTATAATGTGTGAAAATGTGATTTTATATTACATGTGAAAGGTGGAACGAGTAACTGAATACAAATGGCAAAAGTTTCATTAAACAAAAATGTATTTCGGAGGAAAGTATGAGGTTTACTTTTGAGGTTAGAATTTTGTGGTCTCTGAAAATCGTCTTAAAATCGTGACAACAATTTCAATTGTTATTTTGTTTTTCAAATTGTGAAATGTCCCCGTCGAGATGTTCAGTAGATGAAACACCGAGAAAGCAAATTTTTTTTCTCGGAAAAAGTTATTCACTTACCAGAAAATCAGTTTTCAATGAGACGTTGTCACAATAATGATCAATAATAACATTGACATTTTCTGCTCTTGAACCATAAAGATATTGAAATATATGCCTTTTTTTAATTTCATAAGAAATACCTTCATCATAAAAGTCTGTATTTTTAGTGGATATGAAAGAACCAACTTCGACCTACTGATTAGGGTGGGCCGAATTACACGAAAGTTTCCGAATTGGATCGTAATAGCGCAGAAAAGTTGCTACTCGTCGCCCTGATCGCAATAAACTTTTTTTTTTCTAAATCGGACCATATCTTCCGATCGCACATCGCGTTCAAAGTTTCGAAAAATCGTCAACAATTGAACACGTTTTGGGATTTTTTCTTAGTAAGTTATAGTAATCGAGTTTCGTTCAAAATCGGTATGTGACCTCTTCTAAATATCCTTTGACTAAAAAAAACATTCCCCTTCTCATACCCCTCTCCTGTAAGGGTGGGGGAAGGGGCAAATACGATAAAAAGGAGCCATTTTATGGTCGTTATTTTCCTCGTGTGAAGTGTGCTGGTGCGATCGGCTAAGGCGTTAAAAGCATTAAAATATATCATATTTAGAACAGTATTAGGTGAATATACATCAGCCGCAATATGATGGGAGGGGAACGGGGAGTTGAATCTCAGCGAGGGTTGACCAATGGCCAAGCTGGGTGGGCGGCAGCCGGTTCTAGGAATTCGCCTTACCGCTGCGCGCAACGTGCCAACCAGACAAGTCGAGACGTGTCGAATTTTAGTGTTTTACTGTGCATTTAAGTGTTGATCAGAGAAGGAGTTTAATTGACAATGACGTCGAGCACGCTTGGTCAAAAATGTCATTGTCCTTTATTTGGATCGCCCAAAAGTCTGAACAAACAGATTCTTCCTTCACATGCTGATGTTTTGCTACACTTCTAGCACGTTAGATATTCTTTAGCCCTGGCTTTGGCCAGTCCAAAACAGGATGTCAGCTTCTCTGCAGTAGCTAATGTCGTTGATGACGATATGGGGACGGCGACTGACATTTGTGTTCGCTAGGGTCGCTAGTGCGCGTGAAGATACACAAGATAACGGTTCCAACGGTGGTAACTTCTGCTATACGAATTATATAAGTCCTTCCGAACGAAGCATTGAGGTGTTAGCTTAAAGCACTATTTTGGAAATGCCAGGTGTAAAAAGAAAGAAGCAAATCGCTTTCCAAATAACAAAAAACTAAGGAAACTGCAGATAATGCCTTGTTCCTGCGTACAAGGTATATCTCTACTCACAGTGCTGCCCTCTAAGCTGAGATTGACAAATCGCCGTCCCCATAGAGTCCATTTATACTAAGGCATCTTTGCCAAAGGTCTCTCGCACGAGAATTATACAACTCATCAAAACTCTTCATGATAAGTATTACTACATCCGTAACAAGTTTAACAGGGACAAACAATACATGGAAACACGAAAAGAGTACACAAAAAATATTTCTGACTGTTAAATAAAGTTTTTTGACAGTCAGAAACGTATTGTGTGTACTCTTTTTGTGTTTCCAGGTATTTTTTGTCCCTGTTTAATTTGTTACGGATGTATTAATACTTATCGTGAAGTGTTTTTATAAGTTGTATAATTCTCGTGCGAGAGACCTTTGGCAATGATGCCTTAGTGTAAATGGACTCTCTATCATCAGCAACGACATTAGCTACTGCAGAGAAACTGACATCCTGTTTTGGACTGGCCAAAACCAGGGCTAAGGAATATCTAACATGCTGGCAGTGTAGCAATCCCTGGCGGACCGAACGAACGGAGCGGATACGCTACAGCGTATCCTTATAGTATCCACATCGTATCCTCTCCGTATCATGCAAGAAGAACTCATTAAAAAAGAAAGATTAACATTTCACTTGTTGAAATTCGGATTCTACGTGAAATTTTGAGTTAAAAGGTCACAGAGTAATCGCAATAGTTTTTCTTGCAACATTAAAAACTTTTAATAAATATAATACTCATCGATTACGTGCGCTGAGGGCGACTTCAAACGCATCGTCATTCAGTAGCAGTTCATAGGCTTTATCCGTCGACGATGCGTTTGAAGTCGCCTTCAGTCCACGTTATCGATAAGTATTATATTTTTTTAAAGTTTTTAATGTTGCAAGAAAAACTATTGCGATTACTCCATGACCTTTTAACGCAAAATTTCACGTAGAATCCGAATTTCAATAAGTGAAATGTTCATCATCCTTTTTTAATCAGTTTTTCTTGCATGATACGGAGAGGATACGATGTGGATACTATAAGGATACGCTGTAGCGTATCCGCTCCGTTCGTTCGGTCCGCCAGGGAAAACATCAGCATGTGAACAGACTTTTAGGAGGCCCAAATAAAGGACAATGAAATTTATGACCGAGCGTCCTCTACGTCATTGTCAATCAAACTCCTTCTCTAATCAACACTAAAATGCACAGTAAAATACTAAAATTCGACACGTCTCGCCTTGTCTGGTTGGCACGTTACGCGCAGCGGTAAGGCGAATTCCTAGAACCGGCTGCCGCCCACCCAGCTTGGCCATTGTTGAACCCTCGCTGAGGCTCACCGCCCCCCCCCCCCTCCCATCATATTGCGGCTGATGCATATTCGCCTAATACTGTTCTAAATATGATATATTTTAACGCTTTTAACGCCTTAGCCGATCGCACTAGCACACTTCATACGAGGAAAATAACGACCATAAAATGGCTCCTTTTTATCGTATTTGCCCCTTCCCCCACCCTTACAGGAGAGAGGTATGAGAAGGGGAATGTTTTTTTTAGTCAAAGGATATTTAGAAGAGGTCACATACCGATTTTGAACGAAACTCGATTACTATAACTTACTAAGAAAAAATCCCAAAACGTGTTCAATTTTTGACGATTTTTCGAAACTTTGAACGCGACGTGCGACCGGAAGATATGGTCCGATCTAGAAAAAAAAATTTTTATTGCGATCAGGGCGACGAGTAGCAACCTTTCCGCGCTATTACGATCCGATGCGGAAACTTTCATGTAATTCGGCCCACCCTACTACTGATACCATTAAAAATACGCTTCGGAGCAACTCCTTTTAACTCGGTGTGTATTTGAAATTTTGAGAATTTTAAAAATTGTCACTTGCCACCTTCTCCCGTTCCACATGTATTAATGCTATTACGAACGTAATAGAAATTGTAAAAAAAGGAGCTGGAGTATTTCATAATTGTTGATAAATATTTTGTATCTTTAAATCAAATTTCCCTCAAAAATTGAGGAAAAATATTTCTTAATGAATTAAACATAATAATTATCATCTTACATGTCATGGGAACTGCACTGTATAATTTTATTCATTTAGTACTTACCCAAGTGATTTCAATTTTATTTTATACACACATATATCACCAGGAAAATGTTATGACACACATAACCTAAAATTATAGTCAATCCATATTTTCCTTCACGCATTTTCAACATTACAATACATTTGATTAGAATTGTATATCTCAAAATTACAAGAAATTTCAATTCTAACATTTTACATTTTAAAATCACTTTCATTTGCCGCCTTATTTATACAAGATGGAGAAAATAAGCGGTGGGTTCTCATTGGCTCAGTTTTCAGACGGCTCCCTAGTTAGACCCGACCCGACTACCCTTCCATCTTGTATTGGGTTTGGGCGGCGGATTTGAACCGACTGTGGAATACGAATGAAGTCGTAAGAAGTTTAAATAAAAAATTGCACCATACAGAATAATTTGCCATGCATGGCATCAAACAAATTTTAATAAATCATGATTTATTAAACCGCTTATTTTCTCGATCTTGGATAAATAAGGCGGCAAATGTAAGTGATTTTAAAATGTAAAATGTTAGAATTGAAATTTCTTGTAATTTTGAGATGTACAAATATTTGAATTCTAATCAAATGTATTGTAATGTTGAAAATGGGTAAAGAAAAATACGGATTGACTATAATTTTAGGTTATGTGTTTCATAACCTCTTCCTGGTGACATATGTGTGTATAAAATAAAATTGAAATCGATTGGGAAAGTACTCAATAAATAAAATTATACAGTGCAGTGTGCACGACATATAAGATGATAATTATTATGTTTTATTTATTAAAAAATAGTTTTCCTCAATTTTGGAGGAAAATTTGATTTAAAGATATAAAATATTTATTAACAATCATGAAATACTCTCCCTAATAGCACCGAAACTTGGGTCAAGCTTGGGTGAATGTTTTGTACAAGTCTCCCAATGTTGGTGCCAAGCTTGTGTCAAGCTTGGGTGAGAAGTGTTATGGCCACTTTTCACAAGTTTGGCCAGTATTTGGACGCGTTTAGTACGCCAGCGTTCCGAGAGATGTCGCTGCGGTCGAAAGCCTTCAGCAGTGGGACTCCGATGCTGTCCCGAAGTCGAAAGTTGAACGAACCTCTCTTTCTATCTACACACGTTAGAACAGGAGGTCTGTTCGATTTTCGACTTCCGACACGGTATCGGAGTCCCACTGCAGGTGGTATAGGAGCACCAGCCCTATGCATCGCCCCCACTCTTTCTGTTCTCTTAGCATCCGGAGGGGTATCGTAGTTCACATGAATCCAACAGATGGCGTTCCGAACGCGGAGGCCAGTGTTTGCATTGTTATGTATAGCAAAAATACTAAAATTAATTTAAAACTTGATACTTTTCATAAGAATGAAAGAAGAACATAGTTTTCAGTAACAATAAGCGCAGCTGTAATTATTAATAATACAAAATTCATGAAAACATGTAATTTATTATTAGGAAAGTTGAATATAAAGATGAGTATTTTGAAAACAGTTTGAATTGTATTCATATTTCTCTATTGTTTATTTTGCTGATGTAATTAATTGATTTTATAAACAATTGTAATTGTTACAAATTTTAAACATTTATTGATATTGTTCAATTAATAATAGTAAAAATAATATTCAAACCTTAATAATTAGCCTTATAATACACTTTTTTATTAATTCCTCTAGAAATTTCATCTCCCTCTGAAGAATATATATTTATATATAATTTATTTATAATAAATTATATATAAATGAATTAATGTAAACATTGCATCAAAGTAATTTAGAATTGAAGAAAAAAGTTATTTATTGAATATATTATTGAAGACACTTATAACTATTGGAAAGAATAATTTATTAAAAAATGATTGAGAAGATTGATGAGTGAAAAAAATATATTTATATCAATATATAAAAGCATTTTAATTCGAAACCATACAATTTTTGTAAGTAAAAAAATTAAAAATATTTTCATTTTCATTATAAATCGCTTAACAAATTGAACGTTAAAATATATATAATATACAGAGTGCACAATCTTCCCTTTTTTTCTCAGTTTCTCCTTCTTTCTTGAAATTCCCCTTTTCTCCCATATTCTCAAAAAACTTCCCCTTTTCTCTTGAAATACACGATATTTGAAAAAATACAATATCTGAAGTACCCCCATAACATTACAAAACATATGGAACTTTTTACATAAGTATTAGAAGGCGAACACTTTATATACGTACCTAACTTGAAAATGGAATATTCCAAATTTATCAACTGCAATGTAAAATTTAACGATTTTAAATTCAAAATATTTCCAATTGGTTAAAAAATGATGACGAATTTGTTATATTTACAGCTCTTACTAGTGAACAATATTAAAAATTACGAAATTTAAAAATAAATGTTTTGTGCAGTAACAATTTTTTTGAAAATATGTTTTTTTGTATAGAGTTCTACGCATACATTTAAAAAAAGTTAAATATGTCGAACTTAAAATTTATTCAGCTGGAACCAAAGAAACATTTTATCATTTTGCTTTTTCGGAAAAAACAGTTTGGCACAAATAAAAAATATTTGATAAATTTTCAGAAATGCTTCCAAGTTTCAAAATATTTTTAATCTATTCAAAACCTCTGAAATTCCTAAAAATATTTTCAGCTGACTCGAATTTTTGTTGAAATTCTAAAAAATCATTCAAAATGTAATTCTTTTAAAGCTTCTAAATTTTTTGTTTGAAATCTTTTCAAAAATGTACCTTTTTATAGAATCTTTTAGAGTTTAAAATTCTTTTTTAATCTCTTCGAATCTTCTAAATATTTCTTGAATTCACTCGATTTATAATTTTTTTGATCTTACAAAATTGAAAATTGAAACACTTTGCTTTCAAATCTTTTACGCTTTTTCGAAATTCGAGGAAATATTTTGAAATCTTTTGCAATTTTCTCTTAAAGTTCATTTTCAAACTAATAAATCATAAAAAATTTCCCCATATATCTTTTGAAAATTATTTTTTAATCCTTCTAACCCATTTAAAACTTCTAATATTTTTAAATTGTACACATTTTTTGTGAAATATTTTTGAAAATAAAATATTTTCAAAATAAATATTTTAAAACTTGGAAGCATTTCTGAAAATTTATCAAATATTTTTTATTTCTGCAAAACTTTTTTTTCCAAAAAGCAAAATGATAAAATGTTTCTTTGGTTTCAGCTAAATAAATTGCAGGTGTGGCATATTCAACTTTTTGTATATGTGTGCATAGGACATCCATTATTGTTTACGAGTTAAAGCTGTAAATATAACAAGTTCGTCATAATTTTTGAACCAATATGAAATATTATAAATTTAAAATCGTTAAATTTTACATTGCAGATAATAAATTTGGAATATTCCATTTTTAAATTAGGTAGGTATATAAAGTGTTCTCCTTCTAATACTTATTTAAAAAGTCCCATATATTTTGTAATGTTATTAGGGTACTTCAAATATTGTATTTTCAAATATCGTGTATTTCAAGAGAAAAGGGGAAGTTTTTTGAGAATAGGGGAAAAAAGGGGAATTTCAAGAAAAAAGGGAAAACCAAGAAAAAAAGGGAAGATTGTGCACTCTATATATTAATATATATTTTTACGTTCAATTTGTTAAGCGATTTATAATGAAAATGAAGATATTTTTAATTCGTTCACTTGAAAAAGGGTATGACTTCAAATTGACATGCTTTTATAAATTAATATAAACTTTTTTCCCACTCATTAATCTTGTCAACCACTTTTTAATCAATCATTCTTTCCAATAATTATAAGTGTCTTCAATAATGTATTCAATAAATAATTTGTCTTCAATTCTAAACTATTTTTATGCCATTTTTACACTAATTTATTTATATATAATTTATCATAAATAAATTATATATAAATATATATTTTTCAGATTGAGAGAGAGAGGAAATTTCTAGATGAATTAATGAAAAAATTACATTATTAGGCTAATTATTAAGTTTCAAATATTATTTTCACTATTATTAATTAAATAATATCAATAAATGTTTAAAATTTGTAAAAATTACAATTGTTTATAAAATTAATTAATTACATCAGCAAAATAAGCAGTAGAGAAGTATGAATACAGTTCAAACTCTTTTTAAAATACTCATCTTTATATTCAATTTTCCTAATAATAAATTACATGTTTTCATGAATTTTGTATTATTAATAATCACAGCTGCGCTTATTGTTACTGAAAACTATGTTCTTCTTTCATTCTTATAAAAATGATCAAGTTTTAAATTAATTTTAGTATTTTTGCTATACAATCATAACAATGGAAACACGGGCCTACGCGTTCGGAACGCCATCTGTTGGATTTATGTGAACTACGATACCCCTTCGGATGCTAAGAGAACAACTACCGCATACACATACACGGGCGATGCATAGGGCTGAGGAGCACACTGTAATCAAAATCTTTTTTATCTAGTGGGTCTAAAGTAACGATGCCGCTGATCAATAGATGGCGCTGCTTGATGCGTGATGTAACAGTTCAAGTTTAAATTGGCGCGAAAATGAACTTAATTTAAATTTAAGTTGATTAAATTTGTCCTTCAGTGAGTTCCTTCCACTAAGAGCGAAAGCTCTTCTTGGCCAGCCTCCGAATTTGACGAATCCAACGAAGATAAAATAATCCAAAAGTCAATGTGAAATAAAAAAAAGATCCAGCTTTGAAAGCTGAATAAGGTTGAACACTATAAAAACACAAAAATTACTTTGAATTAAAAAATGAATATATTCTAGATCTGTTCACTGTAATTTTCTCTAAGTCCAATTTCTATAATAATACATATAGAAGCATCGGAGACAAAGATTTCGCGTCGCGAGCGGTTAAGAATCTAATCTCAGAAATCGATTTTGCTCGCGGGCTCCTGGATCGCGCAGCGATCCAGGGGTATCCCGCGCAATCCTACTCTCAATCATACCCATACTTCCAACGAATCAGAATTCAGATTTACACCCCCAACCTGACTAAAGCATGACCTAATTCTTCGTCTACCCATTATGAAACCGCGGCCTAGTTACCCAGCAAAAAAGAAAGAATTGATACGGATTGGGGCGAATTAACATTTTTGTAATGCGCGTGAATCCCGTTTTCTGATTCGTTCGAACGCATTGAGACGCATTTCAATGAATTGAGACAGCACGAATTGAATGAGTGTGAATTCGTATGAATGCGTGGTCGAGGTCAATCAGAGAAAAAAATTAATAAAAAGTGCATGCGTCGAGACTTGAAACAGCGATCCTTCGTGTATCAGTCCAGAGTACCCGCCACTGAGCTACGAGACAATTTACTAAACATTTACAATAAATCCTATGTGCCCTGCACGTTGGTTTTCCTGTTACGGATTAAATTGTATAAATCAACACTTTCTGAAATTCGCCGTGACGTATATTGGAGCGAATTCAAGTGTGTATTTTACTCTCACGAATTCAGACGCATTGACCAATGTTGGAGCGTTTGCGTTCTGACGCATTGAAGTGTTTTCGCTGACTTTAGACTTTTGCACTGTATCCGTACGTATAGAAAGATTCAAAATTGAAATACCGTCTTCACGAATTTACATGCATTGACACGTAGGTCCAATGCGTCATTGTCGTAAAGCGGGATTTGCAAGGTGTCTTAGTCTTTTCAATTCAATTCGTATGAATACTTTCTTTTTTGCTGGGTAGCTTCTTGAAAAATGCCCATTAACCACGTTTCCTCGATTTCGGCTCAATTCTCATTTCACGCTTCACTATCAAAAACGTCAAATAATTAACAGCAATAAAAAGTTCATTAATTTTTACAGCTTTCGCACAAATAAAAAATCAGCTTAAATTCTGGTTCGAACTAGTTGATAACAATGGCTTCTTTATTTTTTTTTAACTATTCTAGCACGAAATCTCGACGTTATCTTTTGTGAGTCTAATTAACCCTCTTTCCTAAAACCCCTTTGAAGTCATTCAATTTACGTTTCTTTCATACTTATTCCGCATTCTGAATTAGAGCTGAAAAGAAAACTTGTAGCAAACAACATTCTTTTCCAATTACATACAAGTCATAAAGTAAAATTAAAATTAAAAGGTTTTAAAATAAATAGGTTTATTTAAAGCCCTTAACCTCCCTCCAAAATACGGAGGTATTAAAGCAACACTCTAATTATTCAAGAAAAATCTAGCTTTCATTATTTTTACCTAATTACTTTTTATTGGAATTAAAAGGTTTAAAATAATTCATTTAATTTGTGCTGGTATTTTGAAAATATATTTTTTTTTTAATGATTCGTTTGTTTTTGCTAATCATTAATTAGGTATATATTGAATTTAATCAAACATAATTCTATTCAAACAAGACCTTCCACGGATTTAGCAAAATTTATCAATATAGGGGTCACATGATCAAAATGTCTTATTTTTAAATTTATTTCCTCGCTTTGTTTTCTTATTATTACAAAAAAACTATCCAAAACTTTAATACCAACATACCTGGTGCATGAAATCCAAAAATTCCGTTTGTTTGTTTCTTTTTTTGATACCACCCATTGGTTTCCTGTATACTTATTTTTCTTTCTGAATTCATTTATTTTCAATATAACAACCATTTTCATTACATAAATTTTTTTTAAATTGGATAAAATTAATTTTTGATAGCCACAAGGCTCACTTTATAGATTTGATTTGAAATACTGTGTGTTTAAAATATAGACCGTCTACACTGGTTTATGGGGCGACCGGGCCCGATCATTTTCGAAAAATTTCGTACCCATAAAGTTCTGCCTCTTCAAATTTATCTTGTAATTGAAATAAGAAATTAATTATTAGAATAGAGATTATTATCTCATTATTATCCTTTTCAATCATAATGTCAAAATTTACTTTTTTTTATTATTATTAATCAGCTGTTCTGTTTGAATCTTGAATCCTTATCAAATAAGAACTTAAACAAAGAGCACGTGGTACCCGAGAGAATTTGCCTCGCCGGTACTCGCTCTCCCTTTTCTTCCTAGCTCTTTATCGTTCTGTCTCCATATCTACACCGCTCGGTTCGTGTATTGCTCTCTATGTTTCTTTCTCGGCCCCCCGCTTTCCTCTGTCTAATAGTATAATACTCTATCTGCATTCTATGCGCTCGACTTTGAAGGGTCTACTTTCCGATTTTAAATGACCTGCTCAATTTCTCTAAATTTGAAAGGCGTAAAATCTACTTTTTATTAAAAAATTTGTGCACCCTCTCTTGTATGATTTCCTATTTTCTAAGTCTTATTTTTACTTACAAGTTTTCTTTTTCTAATGTAGAACATAAACATTTTCTAATTATTTCTACAGAAATTTTAAAATACATTTCCTGCATCAAATTATTTTATAATTGGATATAGATGATTAAATGTAAGACTCATATTTTATCTTTCGGCTTATAAGTTTGTTTTTTCCAAAATGCATGCTTTAAAATCGCTTTTAAGGCTAAAATAATAATTATTATAATAATATTAATAAAAAATATAAAAAAAGTTTTATTTATTTATTTTTTTAACTTTACAAGATTTTCTTATTGAATTTTATAAATGAAATCTTTACCATAATTGCATATTCTTACCTTAGGAACTTCAAAAATTAAATTTTCCTAAAAGAAAATTTTTTCTTTAGTTCTCGAAATTTCATAACCCCTTCTTTTTCTCAAAGTAATTGCGTTACTTATTCATTCATAATTAATTAAATTTTTTTTGTATTGTTTTATTTCAAGCAAATTTTCTAATCCTTTCCACATCCTATCATAACTTAAATAGAATAAATTAATATCATAGTTGATATTTCCCAAATTTCCTATTTTAAATTTAATATGCTATCTTTTCCTATTTTTTTATTTTTCCAAAATTTTCTTGTAAATCAGTAGATTTCAAATTCCCTTAATTTTATACCATTCATTTTAATTGTAATCAAATGCATTTGTATGCTATTTTAATTTCAGGCTAATTTTTAATTTTATCTCGATTCATTCAGGTATTTTTCAAATTATGTAGAGAGATTTTTTTCAAAAACTCAAAAAAATTAATTATCAATATTTTATGAATATTGATTTTAGACCAAGTAGACAAAAAACATTAACATCATATAAAATTTTTCAAATTATTTTGAAATTGTTTTGAAGCAAAATTCTCTAAAATTTTATATAGGCCCCTTAATTCTGATATTTTGTACAGGGAAGGCTTCATTCCTATATTATTATCCTTCCTCCCTTAAAATCTCTACTCCGGAGAGATTAGAGATTTTCTTTACATTTTTCAAACTTTCTTTTATAAATATTTAGTTACAACAATAGGGATTCTCATTTTTTCTTTTAAGCATGTAGATTTTATATGTAAATTTCCTTTATTCGAAAATGATTTATGTATATACTTAATATATTTTACAATAATTTATTTTCTATCTTTTCATTATTTTCGATATTTGTCAGGGGTCATATCGCAAGAACGCATGTTTTATGCGATTCATATGGACTATGGATGTGGTCACATCTCCTTTAAGGATTTCGACTTTATAGTCGCTTACTAATCGGGTAATTTTGTATGGACCTTCATAATGGTCACCTAACTTATTAATTCTCTTTTCCAATATTAAATGAATATACTGTCCTTTCTTGAAATTCATTTCATTGACCTTTCTATCATAATATTTTTTACATCTTCGTTTTGCAGCTTCAAGTCGAAAATGAACCATGGATTCTGTGGTAACCAAGTTATTTAGGATATTATCTACCAATTGGACATAGGTAATGGGAATCTGTTCATCACCCTGGCGGACCGGCCGAACGCAAACATTACGCTACAGCGTAATGGTGCTTGCACACCTCTGCCTGCCTGCCGGGGGCAGGCAGGTAGAGGTGTGACAGCACCATAACGGTAAAGTAATGCTAAAGTAATGGTAACCCTGGCGGACCGAACGAACGGAGCGGATACGCTACAGCGTATCCTTATAGTATCCACATCGTATCCTCTCCGTATCAT